>JARHVA010005211.1:112500-425000 GCA_037957365.1 Torreya grandis
AAGGAAATGTTACAAAAAGATCCAAAATATAAGTTGAAAATTCAAACTCAAGATAAGTAAAATCAAATCATACAAATATGGTTTATAAGGATCTAAACATCATATCTATTTCATGTAGAATAACAAATAGTTAAGTGTAATACTACAAAGTCTATGATTTCATCCTCAAATAAATAATTCAAGGAAAAAATTACATAATTTCTAGTGTGAAAGTAAAGATATATGACTTTCCTCTATCCCATAAAGACATGCAACATTTTGAAAATGATGAACATACTCAATAAAATAAACTTTCAAGAAGGAAATACTAATATATGGTGTAATGAATTTTTCTGGATGCTCAAAATCATATATCACAAGTTTAAGAAAAACCTAAGAAGTTACATAATGATTACATTGATGATTATAATCCCAATAATATAAAAGATTGGTATGATCTTGAAGATACTAATTATGCATCATATGAATATAACACATGATACAAAAGCTTCATAGAGGCATCACCTTTATGAGTACATCATCTTATAGTATCAATTTTACTTTCACATGTATTCTTTGATTATCCTTACAAATATTCAAAAAATACAAAAAAAAATCAAATATTCAAGAAAAATACAAAAACATAAATTCAAAACACCAATTTTTTTTAGCATGTTCCTAGTTATACTATTTATTATATTTATATTGTTTTCTCTATGTTAGTATATAGCATGTCATTCCTTTCCATATATACACATATGTTTCATGCATCATTTGAGTGTGATACACGCATTCCTAGATACATTATATATGCACATACATATATAGGGCCTTCCTTCTACTCATATAATACTTACATTAGGGGCATCTACTTCTTTGATCATGATATGCCCAAGTTATAATATTATATGATCTCTTTCCATTATGATTTTTGAGATTTGATTCTTAAACATGCTTATATCTATGCTAATATATTTCATAGTGTACTTGATATGCTATGTATTTAACATTTTTTTATTAACATATATTTGTAAGAACCAATACGCTATGTTCATGTTGGTTTTTTTTATTCCACACTTTTCTTTTTACACTTCCTTGACTATTTTTCCTTGCTTGAAATTGTCTTTAATTATATTTCATGTTTAAGAATTTTAATATGCTCTTTTGATTGTGGCCCATGTGTCTTTGTTTTCCAATTTTTACATTTGAATATGTTGTTATTTGTTGTATGGACATTTGAATATGTAATTCTATGATTTGTGGACATTTGATTAAGTCATGTCCCTTTAATTTTGCAACATTTAAACATGCCCTTTGTATGAGGTCTCCTTGGACCATTTATTTTTGCTTTTATTTTGAGTGCTCTTATGTATGTGCTTAATTGATTTCTAAGCTTGTACTATTAATCTCTAGATGTTAATTTTTCTAGTTTTTCATCATAGTTGAGTGTCATATTTGGCATAAAGCTTGATTATTTGTGGTTCTGGTCTACCAACTAGATCCAAAGGATCTATGTAGTCTCCTTGATCATAACCATGATATATTTGTATGGAGATAAATATGATACAGAGTAATGTTAATAAGGGTTTGGGTACTATTTTGGACTTATGGAAAACACTATGTGGATTGTGGATATCCCTAGTTTCACCTTAACTCTATTATCGATAATAGATTACTGAGTCCAAATGAAACAAGGTTGACATGTTGACTTATATGTATTATGGTAATAAGCACATATACTCAGTATATATTAATAATGTGTTATTTCCTATTATGGTTGACTGTCAAGAATCAAATTTTTTTATATGGATTTAGTTGTAATACAACATGTATACACATTATTCTCTTCCTTGTTAATGGTGTCACATTTACCTTTATAGTGAATAGTAGGACCACTCTCACTAGATGATATATGTATGGGGGATATAAAAGGATCTATGCTTGGAGGTAAATAATTTGATGATGATCTCCCACTTCTTATATAGTTCTCAACATCATTGGAAATATTTATTGTTCATGTGGATTATTTTATGAATACTTAATCACTTGCATGATTATTATGGATAGAAGAATGTAATATATTATATTATTATTTAGAAAATATGTAATATAGTATATGTAATATATGATTGAGATGTATTATAAATAATGAAAGAGTGTTTATCTATGTGTTTAATGTTTTTTTTTAAATTTAAAAATGAAATATAATAAACACTAAATAATTGAAATACTAGTTTAAATTAAATAATATATAAAACCTAAATGTAGAATATAGAAACTAAAATGTGATATAAATAATAAATTTTGAAAAATGTGAAAATATATCTTGAATATGACTTGTATTGACTACACAGTTAGATCATTAATATGGAGATAAATGGGAGGAGTTGTGAACTATGTTACAATCAAAAATATAATTATAGAATGTATTAGGATAGGGTAATGGTAGGATGGATAGGGGCACATTGTGGCCTTGTCTTTTGACTACAATTACATTTAGGTCAAAAGTGTGATTAATTTTCCTGATGGAACCTATGACTATCTGAAGTGGTTGACTTATTGATTATAAGGGCTGATTTGACATGAAAAATATTTGAAATAACAAAACCCTAGTTCCTACACATAAAACAAATAGAAATCAAATTCAAAGGGGGAATTAAGCAAGGGGAATTATTGATCTATCCTTAAAATCCCCATGGGGAATATCCTATATATCCTTAAAAAACCCCATATAATATAAGTGCTTACTACATATCCTAAAATGGACTTAAGGTGACGTAGTTCTCCCTCCTAGAGTCAGTGTATGAATCTTGATTATTTGATATATGGATGCAACTAAAAAATTAACTTGAATAGTTGACAATGAATGCCCTTGACCTAAAATAAAATGGATCTAGACTTGACCTATGAATACTAGAATAAATTACAACTTGAATTGGAAAACTTAGTGCTATTTAGCTTAATGTTTAGTATAATCAAGCAAGTGATTATCAGGTGATTTCTAAATGTGTATTGAATGACCTTAATGTGATTATGTTGGTGTGTAGAGTTTTATACACTTTTATTTATCTTGTTTAGGTGTGTGTTTTTTATGTACATTGGGAAAGTTTATCCCATATGCATGAGGATGTTGGAATTATGCCTTTATTCCACCTATTTTGGGGAAGTTAGTCCCACATGCATGGTGTGGTTGGTTTACACATATCTACCACCTATATGTACCTATTCACTTAATCATTTGAATGCAATGTGAGCCATTCATATAAAGTATTTGATATTTAATCTATTATTGATAATAGATTACTGGTTTATAAAAAATCTCATGTATGATTTCATTTACTTATAGTTTTATTATGGTGTGCACTTACTTGACTTGTGTGATTACTAAACTTGTACATTCATTTGATTTGAAGATCCTAGCATCTAATCTAATATTGTATTAGAGAACCAATCTGTTATTCATGATTATTTAGTTTATTTTATGTTGTTAAGTTTTGTTTGAAATCCTGATTTTATCATTTGTACACAAAATTTGATATGATGTTAGATCTGGTCTGTATTTGGGTTCTTATTTTATTTTGGGCTCCACTCTCTCTTGTTTCATTATATCTCCATTTTTTTTTGCCAGCATAGCTTCATAAGTTGGCCTTAAAGATATATGAGATTTCAAATATAAACGAGATTTTGTTTGGAAGATTGAATGTCATGCCATAGTTAAGACCTGTCCAAAATCTACTCTCTTTTTAAGACTTAGTTCTCTCTTCATAGAGGAAAGGTTTTTAGCATTGGACATATGAAACCAAATCCACCATTTACAAGTGCAGATTTATGTATTTTCATAAAAAAACATGTCTATTCTTGTGTAAATATATCTCTAACTATATACAATCACACCAATATTTTTATAGATTTTGTGCACTTTATTTTTAGATTTTAAAATAAATTTTAACTTTTTAATTTCATTAATAAATGCAAAAGTTATCAAAGTTTTTCTAACTACTACTAAAAAATAATATGGTACAAAGATTGTTGCTAAAGATTTATTATTATTATTTAAATAAAAATAATGTATTGTGGACAGATTGATTGAAACTTTATAATACTCCATAGTTTAATTCCAGTTCTAATAAATGGTTACAAGGCTATGTCCTCTCCTTTTTTACTCAAGTAGATTAAATTTTTGTGCAAACTCATTAAAATAGGCCATTAATGATGGGAGAGTGAATTTTGTAATAAATTTTGATTGGCTACTCAGATTTGAGTGCCACTTTTATCAATAATGCATGATTTTATGTTCCCATTCCATTGATCCCATGTATTTTGTAATCAGATTAAAATTATAAAGTGACAAATTTGGGGGGTTCACCATTAATAATTCTAGGGGGTGTCTTTTTGTTTATATATCTTATTAATGTTGTGCAGCTAAATTCAAATATTTATTTATCCTAGAAAAATGGGATAATGAATTATTGCCTATAGCATGATCTACTACCCTATCTCTTTAGAATCATTCCTAAGCCAAGTGAATATGAAAAAAATGTGCATGGTTTAATAATAACAACATGGTCTATGGACTAATAGGTCTCACTATTTCTAAGTATATCCTATATCATATTGAGTACATTGAGTGTCCTTTCACTACTTGGACCCTCATCCAATAATTATATGGTGACATTGATACTTCATCTGAGAGTGATGATTCTTTAGAAGACCATTCACATGTGGATTATTATCATCCTTATCCTCCTTCAAACACCCCATCTATGATTGAGGACTCTTGTATTCTAGCATTGGTAGCTTTATCCACTAGTGTTCATACTATGGACACACATGTATCTATTGATACTTTAGATTTTAATATCACTTCATCAATATATTTTATTTGTTCTACATAGTAGGAAATTTTACAAGATGGGAATTATAATCCCATGACATGCACTATGATTCCACCCTCTCCTGTTGCTCTTACAGAGATCAGAGTTACTCCTTCAAGATATTTTAGTGATTATTTGTAGTAAGATTATATATGACTTTTGGATTCACCTTATTAATAAAATTTTATACCATACATCTCTTCTTCATTTGTATAGTCTCACATTTTATATCTAGATGACACCATTGAGGATGTTTGTCTTCTCTTTGATTACAACTCTGTTGGTGTTGCATCTTATATGGATGCAATGAGGGTACTTATAAAACCTCATGATCTCTCTCCTTTATTTTATGCTTCATTTTTTTTTATCTTATATAGTTAGGCCTATGATTCTTGATCAGACTTTGACACATTTGAGCACTAGCAGGAAGGCATTTGAGCATTTTCTATTGATCTACATCCTTATTCCTACTTGCATTCTACTTGAGTGGGAATTCAATAGTTTGCTTGATTAGGGTTTATTTATTCCAAAATGAAGAGACAATTTTTTGTAGAGGGACCCACTACAACATTTTTCATGAGATATTTTTCATTTACCTTCTCTCTCTTCTTTGTGGAGGCACACATGGGCCCTATGTTATAGGATACAAGGTGGTTATAAGCAATTGTAGCTTATAGTGGGGTCTTTTAGACCTCACTTCTTCTTTTATCTCTTTTTTTTGGGGGGTGGAATTTTTTTTATGGGTTTTATCCTCTTATCTACTTTATGAAATATTTATATGTACTTGGGTACCTCATAAGGCCCTATTGTCAAGACCCATTTCTTCTACCCACCTAATCTACGTGTAGGGGGGGTTGGTGTGTAGGGTTATATACACTTCTATTTGTCTTGCTTAGGTGTGTATTTTTTATGTAAATTATGGAAGTTTATCTAACATGTATAAGTAATTTGGATTGATACCTTTATTATAGTTATTTTATAGAAGTTAGTCCCACATGCATGGTGTGGTTGGTTTACACCTATCTTTTACTTATATATGTACCTATTCACCTAGTCATTTGAATGTAAGGTGAGAAATTCATATGGAGTATTTGATATTTGATATAAACACTTTTTAAATAATTCTTGTGTATTATTTCATTTAATTTTATCTTCATCATGGTGTGTACTTGCTTGAATCATTTGATCACTCAACTTGCATATTCACTTGATCCAGATATCTTGACATAGACTCTAATGGATTATATAGAGAAAAATTTGAAATAATTCCATTAAATAAATTTTATAAAATTGTGTGAGGGATGATATGAAGCAAATAAAATTTTAAAATTGACCATTGGAGCACATGAGATAAGTCTACACTAGTAGACAATGTCAAGTTACAACCCTATTTGACCTAGTGCGGTCTTATCCCAAAAGGATAGAGATTGTTAAGATTTGACTAAAAAGAACTTGTAAGTATAATAAGGATGCTTGAATTATTTTTATATTATTTTAAATAAAATAATTATAATATTAAATTCTCTCATAGAGATTACAAGTTAACATAATGGTGAATAGGCCAAACATGGTAAGGATGTCAAGATTAAACATTGTCAAGCACTTAAAGATTAAATTTTAGTGTCTACATCCATCTACCTCACATAATTAAAGTTTTAAAAATAAGTTAAATTACTCGAGTAAATAAAATTCAAACCTAATTTTGTTTACACACTTTGTATTTTGATTTGAAGCTTGATTATGCAAGATGCCTCAATGAAAATACTACAATAATGTCACTAAAGTAGTTATTATCCATATTTTAAGATTGAAAAGCTAAAAGCTTAAATTTTTAAAAGAGATCAAGGAAAGGATACACCTAAAATATTATACAATCTACTTTATATTTAAATTAAAAATATAAAAGTGTGTGTCCCCCTATTGAGGTACTTGGAGAAATGTTCAACCTATGGTGAATTTAGAGTGATCAAGTCTCAATTTGAAAACTAGTGAAAGATATTAAATTGGAAAGATTTTATGTTACAAATCTCATATAAATTTGTAGAGCATTCTATAAAATAATTTAAATGGTGGAACCACCAAATGTGGCTCACTATAATGGATCCACCAAATATAACTTGCTATTTAAGTGCAATCATAGATGTTGAGTGTCATTATAATCTAATGTGGTCCACTTGTAAAATGAAATGACTTACACTAACATATATGAATATATTATCCATTTTAAAATTTTATACCTTTGAAACTTTTGTGAATTAGGGAAAACTTGAAATTAAGATTCAAATTCCAATAACAATAATACTATGCCAAAAGACTAAAAATCAACTTCAAATTACACTAAATACTTGGATAGGGAAAGGAAAATAAATTTAATCCAAGAAAATGATTGAAATAATAACAATATAATCCAATATATAAAAACATTACCTCCAAATGTAATGGATGTGCCCCAAGGTGACAAAAAGATGATTGCAATTGATATGTTGGAATGTTAGATTGCTTGGATTTCTTAAGACTTGCAATAATGGAGATGGAATAGATAAGTTGATAACATGTAAATGCATAGATTATTCATTCCTTTATATTTTTACATGGTGGTGTGCATGCTTATATATGAGGTGGTATAATAAATCAATGGATATATTTGAATATTAAGAGAGGCAAGATCAAGGGTGGGAAATTATTCTAGGAGTAAAAAATTCTTAGAAAATCCTAAAGGGAGATTAGTGTGGGGCTTTAGAAAAATTAGATAAGTCTAGATGTCATTAAGATTAATAAATGAGGTTAGTAGGTGGATTATAAAGGTGATTTATATGAGGAATTATTGGGGTTAGGTAGGATGGAATTTTAAATTCCAAAATAGTGAATGATTTAATTAGTGAATAAATAGAGGTGTAATAAAGATGTAATGTTATGATTAATTATTTTATAGAGAGGGTAAGATTAGTGTGTTATATGTATAATATAGGAAATATTAGGTTAATTAAGAGAAGATGATAATGTTAGGATGAATAATGGATTAATTAATATGATTAGTACTAGTAGGTGAAGTTAGCATGATGTTAATCATAATAATTAAGTGAGTAGAATCATAAGTATACATTTCCCACTCTTTGAAAAGGCATTGTGACTAGAATAAGAGTAATGGTATTTTAAATAAGAAAGATGGTCATGGAAGAATGTTAGTATGTTAGGATAGATAATGCATCCTCAAGGGGATGTGTGGAGAGAGATGATATGGATGTCTAATCAAAAGGAAATAAGGGGTGAGATATGAAGAAATAGGGGATGTGATGTGATAGATGAGATGATGAAGAAAATAACAATTAGTCACCAATAGATAATTCCTCTAGCAAAGACTTATGTGATGGAGTGGAAAAAGATGGTGCCATAGGTTTAGACATGCCCTAGATAGAAAAAAATTATAATAGGATGATTATAAAAAGGTTATGATATTTATACATATTATAAGAAAGGGCACATGCAGGGGAGAGATGTAAGCTTGATTGAATGATTGGCCATAGGATTTATACCTATCTAAGGCAAGGAAAAATGACAAGTAGAGATGTGGGTGAAAGAGATGATAAGACACTATATTTAAATGTGTCCAAGGTAAAGATGCATGCCAAGGAGAGATGTGAGTAAAGTCAAGTTGGGCCAAAAGATTTATACATGTCCAAGGTAATGATGCATGCCAAAGAGAGTTATGGGTAAAATAGATATTTTAAAAATGTTGATGGGAGGGCATAAAATTTAGATGTATCCAAAAAATTAATCATGATAGGAGAGTTATATCCATAAAATAAGATGTTTTACAATTATTTCAATAGGTATGACTCAAAGCATAGGTGTATTTATGATGAAATTTGAGTGACCAAGGAATAATGAGAAAGAAGGGAATATTGTGGTAAAGTTATCCTCAAACATTTCAAGTGGATGGGATTTGTCTACATAATCTTAAGAGATCTCAGGCCGATGTAGTTATCCCTAAACAATAATTTATAGAGAAAAATTAGATAAGTTAATGATAATTTTATATTAAATGATTTGGATAATTATAAAGATGAGGATGAGAAGGACAAGGGATGAAGGATGAGGTTAATTGGGAAGAAAACAAATAAAATAGAATATGAACAAGAAGAAATAGGAATGATAAATGAAGGGAAGGGGATATGGATAAAAATGGGGGGGGTGAAATACGAGGATGGGGGTAAAAATATCTAATTGTCACCCTATCTTTTGAGAAATTTTAGCTTTATTTTTTGTGAGAAACATGGCTAGTATTTCACATGATCAATATCAAATTGAGTGAGTTTGATAGAACCATCCTACAGAGGACTGTGGGGACCTAATAGGTATTATTAGTTTTATTATTTAGTGTTTAATTTTTAATTTATGAGAATTTAATAGGGGTTTTTGGAATTGAAATAATATGCATTTGGTAAAACATAATTTCATTTTCACTAGATGTAAGTTCATTCTAGGTAGACATGGGATCAAAAGTATGAGCCACAAATTCACTAGGGTTGGGAAAAGAAGATGTGTTTTTAGGTAAGACATGGATTTTTGACTGGGGACATAGGTTTAAAAGGGTGATCTACATGTTCATGAAAAATATCCACATAAGCATTAGGGTAGGGGAAATGATCCTACTCTTGCAAAGACATGGGATTAGGTCAACCACTATAAGATCATGAAAATGACTTGTGATATTGCCAAGGTTAGGCATAAATGAAGTCACATATATGAAGACATGGGTTTAGTTATGGTGAAATGGATTAATACAAGTGGGTTATGATTTTATAGGGGATGGGTTGGGATGATGTCATATCTATGTAGTTGTAAGAACATTCACAAAAATGCAAGATTGGAGGAATAAGACGTGAGTTTGTTAGGGGAAAAGAGGAAATAAATAAATAAAGTTGGAGGAGATTATTTATTTGTAAAATACTAGTTAGAGATGGAATTTAGTGATAGATAATTTGGTGTATTACTTTTTTGATATGGTATAGGATAATTTCCATTTGATCAAGTCACAGGGTCAGTGATTAGTGGTGATGTAGGTGATACAAATGTTGGATGTAGTGAGATAATGGATATGGTTAGGATATATTATGTGACATGGATTCCAATGATCAAGATAGAAAAAGTGATGATCAATATGTTAGTCAAGTGATAGTACAGTGATACTAGTACCTTCTAGATACTAATTGAAAAGATGATGATCATGTTTGAGGACATGTGGAGGATCTATTAAATCCCTATCAGAGTTGATTGTTGTAGCATAGAATTTCACCTTTGTGAGAGGGTTATTTAGGCTCTCTATTTCTTGTCTACAAAATGGGATCAACCCTAGGCTATGGGTATCTTAGTATGGGGATGAACCTCCAGAGAAGTCTGGTTCCTCTTGGTAGATCACCTAAACTACTAGTTATGACTTGGAAGAGGGATAAAAGCATTGCAAGGGATAACTAAAAGGATACAAAGGGTGATAAAACAAACTAAATGACACTCAAAATTGATTTAAAATGACACTAAGTAATCTTAAATACAACCCTCACTCACACAATCTATCAAATTGGTCACTTTGCATTAATATTTCTAAACTAGTCTCACTAGATAAGAGATGAAGCATGGAGAAGTATCAAAACTCACAATATACCATCATCAATGATAAAAAAGGCATAATTTCATACCTAAAATCACATTTAAATACCTAAAAAAAGGTAATAAATAAATTCAATCACTAATAAATAAGACTCCTCCATAAAGTAATCATGCACAAGCTAACTAGAACACTAGATTTAGGTTAAAAGATAGGTAAAACAAGTTGTATTATTGATTAAAGAGGATATTATTATAAAAAAGGGTATGGATATGCCATACCAAAATGAGGAGAATATTTTAAAATGAAGAATAAAATGGATATATAGGAGAAAAGGGAAGGGAGAGGAGAAAAAATCTTTCAGAAATTAATAAATTCGATTCAACCACCCACCATGGAGCTCCATTAAAGAAGAGGAAGAGGGAGATAAGTATTAACTAGTTTTAAATCATTTAGGAACTAATATTACTTATAAAATTAACCCTATGAAGTCAAAAAGGTCTTAAATCTCTCCAATTGGCCTAAAAAGACACTAAAGGACAAAATTTGTTTGAGGAAGATGACATTATTCTCCACTAACTTGAGAAGTCTCCAAACATCTAGAAACTTCCTTAAATGCTCCATCTTGATTGAGAAAATTCTCCATTAATGCTTGATAAAAGTATCCAAACCTATATAGGATTCCTTAAATTCTCCATTAATGTTCCTCAACTCCCCAAAACTACTCTTCTTGAATTTTATGCCCCCTCTCCACTTGGCTTGTGTTGGCACCTTGGAAACATGGTTAGTCATTCTAGCATTTGATGCATGCACTGACTTTTGAGGGATAAATTTGAGTGTTTTATTTTTTTCACAACTCATATTTTCTCCTCAAATCTTCAAAATACACCATGTAACTTGCAAATCCTTTGGACTTCATTGATGGAGGTTCTAAAGCTTAATCCATCTTTAACTAGTTGTTCTAAAACTTACTTTCAAGGTCATTTTAGGAATATTAAGTGCATAAAATTCAAATTTATTATATAAAATAGGTCAAAAATTAAATTTATATAGTCCCCTATATGCTCTAGGTGGTTTCCAAGCGATGACAGGTCATTTCATGGGCTTATGAGCTCAAAAAACCAAAACTGGTCAAAACAGGCTCTCTGGTAACTTAAAATGGTTTTAGGCCTTCAAGTATTTATTTGGAAATTTAATAAGATTAATTTATACTAAATAATCTATTTTTTTTTCCTACCCTTATTTTGATACCATTCTCAACCTTTGATTTACTTGGAAACTCTTTAAATTAGTTTGGGAAGGTCTGCCACCTTCTAGGCTTAGGTAGGTCTAGGGAATCTATTTGCTAATTTGATACACTTGGAGTATTTTTTTTAATTTTATAAATCACAAAAAAAAAATATGGTGGATATTATACAAAATCTTGATCACTTTTTCATACATAAATCCTCCTTTTAATCTCTTCTAAAGGCTCTTTTAGACCTAGTTTTTAGTACGGACTACATTAACGGAGATATGAAAACTTGGTTTTCTATCTTAAAGTATAGTAGAGGCATGAGAAAAATTTGAAAAATTTAAGGAAAAAAAAAATAAATCCAATTAAAATTTAAAGTCATTTCATTTAGTATAACTCAAAAAAATCATCTTTTGGGTTTGCCTCGACCTGTCTTGTCAAATTTTTGAACGTGTGTAGGTCTAAGTTTTGTCATTTTATACAGATTTATGAGGTCTTAATACTTAATTACTTTTGAATTAGGAAAAATATGGACCCTTAAAACTATTAAAATAATTATTTTCCCATTATTTACCATGAAATCTAACCAAAATCACATATTTAAACATGTTGCACACCTAGAAATTGTGAACTATGAGGCATAGGGAACAAGAAATAGCTAAATATTGAAATTTATAAGGTATCAAGACAATTTATTTTTGTGACCTATAAATACCAAAAAAATTCATCAAATAATTACATTTTATCATTATATTCTGTAAGTGCCTAAAAAATGCTTTTTCTAACTGTCCCCACTTGCATGCCAAAATATTGAATTTTGCAAATTTTCCCTTCTCCACATTTTTCCTTGAAATTTTGAATTTTATTACTATCACCAGGTGTTTAAATAATTAAAATCACCCTAAATTTATTTAAAATTTCTCACATGAGGTTAAAACCAGCTGTCATTCCTAATAGCCCTCCAAGAATCTTGCCTAGTTCCATGTTGATTGTCAACAAACAAGCATAAGACTGTGACAAAATAGTGGATATTTAAACTATTATTATCACCTAAATAAGGTAATTTTAAATTATAAAAACTCATTAAAATAAATTTTACCATGTTTCATAACTGGGTCATGCTTGTAGAGGCCTTTAAATTTATTTTTCTCAAAACTAGCTAGTGGGTTACCTAAGTGAATGATTGTTTATGACTGCAGGATGTCTATAACAAAATATTGGATGATTTAAATAATAATTAATATTTAAAAATTTAATATAAATATTCATATAATCACCATGATAATACATACCAAAAATTATAACCTAACTCCTCTTATAGATGCTCCAAAATCATAAATTTCTCCAAGATTGTCAATGGTTTCCTGTGTTTTACTTGGAGAGTGCCTCAGATTTGAGATAAAATAATAGATATATCCCTTGTTATCTAGTAAAAATATATGTCATTATAAATTAAATCATGTTATAATGACCTTCTGTACCAAATTTGGAGGTTAGATCACCAATCTAGCATTTTTAACCCTTCAATCTCTCCAAAATAGCCCTCAATCTTATGACTGTGTGTACAATCTAAAACCACTTTCCCAACATTGGCCATGCTCAAATTACATCTTAGTTTATTTTTTAATATTATGACATCACTCTTGATATTGGATTCATCATATTCATCTAGTTATACAACTCTACAACCTTCATAAGGAGATCTCTATACAATGCTTGTGAGAGCACACTAGGTCAATGAACTTCTTAACACTATTATGTGTATGTAACCCCTGAGAGATGATCATAGTGTATTAAAAAAATCATAGACACCATTTATCACCTTGAAATAAACCTTTAAATTTTTTATAATTAACAATCACTATGCCATTCATCTCACTATATCATGGTTTCTTCATTGAATAAGCTAGTAACCAATACTTCTCATCAAAGCTTGATTATAGAGGTTTAAAAGAGGATGGGGAAGGAACTCAAGAATGTTGAGAATATCGAGTAGGGTCATTAATTTGGTCTTATATTTATACCATTGGACCATCCATTACACTAGGATGGATTATTCTTTGGCACTTTAACATAACATCTTCAAAACTACCTAGAGCATCTTCAAAGCTGCCTATCATATATTCAGAGATTTAACAAAACATATTCAGAGCTACCTGGAGCATCTTCAAAGATTCAATAGAATATATTTAGAGCTACCTAGAGCATATTTATATATTCTAAAAAATATCTTCTGAGTTTCTTGTATCATCTTTGGAGCTTCAATAGAACATGTTTGGATATGCCTAAATCATCTTTGAAGCTACTACAAAACATCTTTGGAGCTTCCTGAAGCATCTTCAAAGCCTATTGGAGCATCTTCAGAGCTGCTAGGTTCAAAAATATTACCAAAAAGGTGTTGCCAAAATTTTTGATGACTTTTCAAGCCTTCAAATTTTCTCTCAATAGAGAGACATTAGGTTTCCTCTCAATAGCTCCCAACACCACACCTAGACCTTTCACGATACCACATTGCATCATCAAGTCAAGACTACAAAGAGACTAGTCATGAAGGTAAAAGGTCACTGAATGGTCTAGGAGAGTGGCCTGATCCATCTAGGCAAAAGTTTCATATGTAATCCAATTTTAGCCAACATTTCTAGTGAACTATTTGGATTGCATGCATGTCTATGAAAAATAGTAGTTTCCTTAGTCTATTCATTAGGATTATGGAGTCACACAAGTATTTTTCAATTGATTTTCAACTGATCACAATGATTCAAATCTTCTGATTGGAACTCTCAAAATAGTAAAGATAGCCTAGAAACAAAAAATAATATGCTCAAAGCACTTAGGAAATGGAAACACACATAAAAATATAAAGGATGTGCAAAAGGCACTTGGAGGGAAGCAGAAGACTATACAATGTGTATAACTGAAACTTACAAGTACCATCCTCCAAGATCAAATGGGAAGTGTTAACTATTTTGATCACAAGTCAAAATATTTCAACCCCATATAGTCCAAAACTTGATATAGGGTCTCATTATCATTCTATAAGGTGTGCCATAATATTATTTTATGTCATTTAATATGTTTTTAGCCTTGGTCATAGTCCATTTAGTATGTGTGTCCTTTTATGTTAGTTAAGGGTCATATATGGGTCACCAATGAGTGTGGTACCATTTTGATTGGTGTAAAAGTGTTATAAACTTTCTTAAAATTTATATTATGTCAAATTACTTGTTATTAATGTTAGGACAAATTTAAACTTGTAGGTTCCTAACTGAAAATCAAGAAAACAAGTGAAAAATGAGTTTTGAAGTTTTTATGGCCTATTGGGAAGAATGACACATGGGAATAGCTTATTAAATGAACATTAAACTTCCTTTAATTAATTTATATGCTCATTTTACTTTGTAAATTATAAAAATGGGCCAAAACCATTTCTCCTGTCCATCACTCCATAAGGCACACAAAATTGGTCAACAGGTCTTTTGATGGTACAACCAGTAGGAGCACTTCTAGGTCAAATGATCTTGGTAGTGGATAATACACTTTTTATACATAATTTTCATGTTTTTATTTGGAATAATGGTTACATATAATTTATGAACCATTCTTAAGAAGTTGATTATCTTATTTTGCTTACCAATCCCCACACCCTACTTGTTTTGCTTCTATTTGAGCTTTTCTATATAATCCAATTGATGAATTTTCTTCCAAACAATGTGGAAATCCTTATCTAGTTCTTCACATCTTTGGTTTCATGTTTTAAGATGAATTTATGAGCTAAACAAGTGAGGTTGGAGGTTGATGCTACCATTGTTAAGTTGTAGGCATATTCCACCAAGTACAGAGTTTCCAATTATTATAATGGTTTCCTATGAATGTGATATGATCTGATTCATTTTTTTCATGTCATAACAATCACTTTATTTAAAATCTATGTCTCTCAAGATCATGCATTGATCAAGCACACAATCATATGTAACACACAATCAACTCCCTAAAAGTTTGTATCTATATTCATGGTGTATAAAGGCCACAAACATGTTCATGGAGATATATTAATATTCCAAAATTTTTAAATGCCTCACTAGATCATGAAAAATAAGTTAAACCTCTATAATGCCATACAACTGACTATGATAGTTAGTTCTCTAAGATACACAGTCTTCTACCATTGAATGTGCATCTACATGTGCCATAGAAAGATTCAATCACATTTAAGTAAGAAAATTTCATGGTTTCAAGTTATTTATGGTTGAAATGATTCATTTGAATAATGTGAGAAGGTTCAATATGAACTATAAGGTCACATTCCATGCATATAACTATAAGAGATTGAGAACATTGGAATGGGAGTATTGAAACTTGTTTCAAATCCTTCAAGGTGGGTAGGATGAATTTAGAGACCTTGATAAGATATAAAACTAGTTACAAGCGTATATATCATGCATACTACCTATATTCATAGTCACTGCTTACATACTTAGATGTCCACCTATAGGTGCCCCCCACAGAGATCTAAAAATGTTTCATAGAAGAGTGTGAATGTGTTTTGAGACCATTTTTGAGCTCTTAAGTTTTAATATGAGTAATTATAACCTTTTTTGAAGCATTATACTGGAATATAGAGTTGAGAAGCCATGTTCAAATTGAAGATCTAAAAGCTCCAAAATAGAGCCCTAAACACTTTTAGTGATGGCAATTAATAGCATATCAAGGAGTTTAGATGAATCCAAATGCATCCATATTATATCCTTCATGAAATGGTAGAGCCCTGAAAAAGAGAGGGGATGTTTGACTAAAGGAACATAATGTTTGAAGGCTTCCATTTTTTAGTATTTTTTCACTACAACTTTTTAGTTTTTTCCTATAGGATTTGAATTCTCAAGTGGCTTGCACCCTAATATAGCAATTTAAGAATGTATCACCATGACTAGTGATTCCATTGGAGTAAGGGTCACACTAATGATTCAAGGGAATTGGATTAAATCTAAATTATAAGATATACACCTACAATGTAACCTACAGTTGTGTCTTACCCCCAAAAGCATACCTACAGTCTGATTGTAGGTATTCATAAACTTATAAGTTAAAATTTGGAAGATGGGAACCTAAAATAGGAAAATTTTAGATGGGAATTTAATCCAAGACATCTAAGGATACCTTAAACTATTTTACATATGTTTAAAATATTGGTAATTCACCTACAAGATCTTTTTTAGCTCAACAAAGTTTACTACAATTGACTATAGTATAAAAGTGGCCTAAAGAATGATTACCTTGATGATTGGACTTAAAAATAAATTATTATAAGTGAGATAAATGAATATGGGAGGATATTTATGACTATAATAAATTAATTATGCATTTCATAAAATATCTAAAGAAAAATGTACACCTACAAGTAGGTGAAACAAAAAAACACAGTTAGCCACTTGTGTCAACTCAAATGCAAGGTATGCAATGAGAAGTTGGTAAATAAAAAAGATTTTTGACATGATATATAGTTTATTTAAATTAATTTCCACCATAATAAATGATAAATACATGAATATAGATCATGGGTAAATCCCTGCACAACAACCTATAGCTGATGCCCATAATCCTACACATAGTCATCATGCTAGAAGTTTGCCTTGGGTTTTCTAAGATTTAGAGGGAATATTCACGTGATCAAGTCATTAAAATAGGTGAAAAACATCCCCATTAATTTTATAATACCATCATACCCTATTTTTACATATGAAAACAAGGGATATGCCATCTATTCTATCTCAAATAGAGGGAACTCCCAAATCATGAAACCTTGTAGGTTCAACATGAAAAGATAAAAAGTTGAGTTGAATATTGATTGAGGCCTATTATTAGGATTAAAATATATATTTTATACATTAATTAACATAGGATAACCCTCATATATGTTATAATCCCAACATGGTGGTCTAAATTCATAAGTATGCAGGTAGACCCATTAGGTCTAGTCTAGGCTGAAAGCCCTCAAGGGGGTCTACTATCTCTTTGGACACTAGATGAACATTATAATTCATTGGAATGTGTTTGTATGGATATATAAGGTATATTTTAAATTATAGGAAGAATAATAGACCAAAGAGAAGCCATATTTTGGCTTAAATCAAATCAAACCTACATAGAATGAAGAAACGAGCTCGAGAAGCTAACTTTCAATACTTGCACTTGTATAGACACTCAACATGGGAAATAAAGGATCTAAGAAAAGTTTGAGAGGGTCCCTATAAGGGATTTAGTGTCATTTTTTTATAATATTATACTTTAGGATTGTATAAACAATCCTTAAGAGCCAAAACATCTTTCAACCCTCCAAAACCCTTGGTAGTGACCCGATGAGGAAAAGAAAGAAGTAGAGGCATATAAGAAGGATATAATGAACATGAAAGTGATTGGAGATTAAATAGGAATCTATATTTCTCCTTCCAATTATATTGAGTTGTACCCTACTTGTATGGACATGTTGTTAAAGAGATTTTCTTAACATTTTTATGCGTTGTGCAGGTATATAAGTTTTAAAAGATGCAATAGACTTTTGGAGATATATTGGGACTTTATCTAATCATCCATATCCATTTATTACATTATTTTGACTCATAAGTGTCTCTATAAGTACCTTCATCTTAGTCAATCCAAACTGGCATAGTGAATAAGCAAGTGAGAATGTGAAAACTCTAAGTGGGAGGTATTTTAAGGTTTACTTGATTATATATAAGGGCATGTAGGATCTGGACAAGTTACATACACTCCTCTATATGTAATAAAATGGAAAACTAAAGACAAATTTGGTTTAAAGTGTGAGGGGAGTGAAAGTGGAGTGATTGTGATTGTAGGCAGTGATAACTCATGTCCAAAAGAATCTTGATGATTAGGGACTCCTCTAATTTATGTTGGAGCATGTTGTAACCCATCCATATTAGTTCAATAATTTCACCTATCCCTAGTCTATTGTGGAGCATTCCAAGGAGGCCAAATGATGAAGATAGTTTTTAGGCATGCAAATGAAGAGTCATATGCCACATTTCAAGAGTTTCAAGCATTTGAGGGACATTTTTCCTATGAAACCTTGCATGGTATTTTACATACTTTATTATCATTTATTTTTAAATAATCCTCTAAAATATATAAGAGTTATTATGACTCTTATACTTCACTCTCTTCTTTTCTCTCTCAAATGCCATAAGTAGTAGCTATTCTGGCTCTTATAGGCTAATTCCATTCCATGTATGGTAAAGCCCTGCTAGACTGACATTGTAGTTTTATTTTTAATAGTAAATTAAAGTATTTTTTTGAGTTCATGAACATTTTTATAAGTTTTAAAAGTGATGTATGGTGATGTTAAGTGATAATATTATGTCCTTTCTTCTCCTTGTCCTCTCAAGTTTATGACAAATTTCATAATCTAACTAGTCATTTAGAGTGTAACTAGTGTGTTAGGCTCCTTTCAAGTTTAAATTATCTTTAGAGTGTGAAATATTCCCTCTGGTTCACTTACCTTATGTTTCCTCATGCATATCACCTCTATATTGAAACACTTATGTTAGAACCTCTTAGGACTTTAAAGTTGGATTGTAGGTTTTGTTGCTTAGTGAAAGAAGTATGATGGTCTTGTGGAAATAATTTTGGTGTATCACCCCCTTAGATTAGTTTATTTTCATGAAAAAATTCATCTCTTTTCATACACAAAATTAGTTAAGTAGGTGATAAACATTTCAAGGCATATTTAGGGAGCTAACCCTTAAACCTAGAGCTCTACTTATACTATAGTTAAACCCACATACTTAAAAGTATTCCCATGTTGTCAAAATATAGCGGAGGCTTGAACACCCCCCTATAGGGTGTAATATTTGGTGATAATAATTATATCATGCTTGATGGAATGCATTGTCTTCAAGATTGTCAAGGTGAATGCTGGTCTTGACAACATCAACTACAAATTGGTGTATCACTCAACATTTGGTGATTCCATTCAAGGTAAAATCTTGTTCAATACCATTGTTTTATCATATATTTTCTATCATACTTTATGGTCCTTATTATTTAATCATATATTATAGTTATCAATCCTATCAATCCACCTATTCAGCTTGAACTTCTTCTTGAAGTTTAATACCCTCAGCCTAATCTACTCGTTGAAGACCAAGAATTATTTTTCTAGCCAAAGAAGTGAAGAACTTGAATAAATTCAATCCAACCTAGATAATCCACATGCCTTCATAGTATTTAATACTAAAAATCCAATTTATCTTAAAGCATATAATTCCATTACCCCTAATGCCAAAAAGAGTGTGCCTACATTCAATGGTGAGGGTCATGTCACACCTAGTGAACCCATCATGGATATCTCCAATTTTTATAGTTTCCACATGTTACTAAGGAAAATATTTCCATTAGACTCATTTCCAGGTCCCTTAGTGGGAAATCACTTGATTGGTATAGGACTTTACCTAGTCGATGCATCACATCATGGGATGACTTTGGAGTGTTACTAGCTTCAAGGTTTGAAGATGAAAGTGACCATACTTCTCTCATACATCAGCTCAATGTGATCAAAAGAACCCCCAAGGAAACAATGCTTGACTTCAATGAGAGGTTTCAAAAGACTTGGTATAGATTTCCTTCTCCCATGAGACCACATACTAGTTTTGTGTTCCCTAAATACTTGAGATCCATTGGTACTAATATTACTATCATGCTTCAATCCATGGGTGGATTCACTCTTTTTGAAGCATATGAACTTTCCATTAGAGTTGATAATGGGATAATTAAAGTAGTAAAGTTTCCTCCTAAGGTGTCTATGCCTCTACTACCTAATATGACTTCTAATACTTCAAACATTGCCTAAGTTTATAATGTAAATGCTAAGCCTAACGCTACTCCTAAGAAGGTATATGATGCCATGGATCCATCTATAAAAATTATGCTAAGAGCTCAGCTTAGGAAAGCCAATATACCACAAGGTTCTCATCAAAATCCTTACCTTTATTAGTAATAATATGGTCAGAAATATGGTATAGGAAGATGTCAATGGAACCCTAACTTCAATAGGCCTACCAATGTGTACAATCCCAATTCCACCACTAATGAAAGAGAGATGGTAATGGTTCATAGAAACTTGGTGCAAGGGGAAGATTAAAAATAAGGCCAATTTATGGGTGAAAATGAGTGTGTATAATAATCTTTAGTTTCTCAAGGAGGAGTCAATCCTCTCTTATCAGCTGAAGATAAAGTTATGATGCAAGCAAATGAGGATTGGTAACCTCAAAGAGAAATCTTCACTAACTTCTTGATGGAAGATAATTTTGTGCTCAATCAAGTAACCTACATTTTAGACAATAATAGATCCAAGAAGAAGGATTTAGGAGGTGATGGTAATATTCCTAAAATTTCATCCAATACTTTTACAAAGAAGCAAAGCATGTCTATAAGCATGGACATCACTAATGCTCTTACACCTTTAAATTAGAACATTGGAAGGTCTCCTCAAGTTAATTCAATTCCTCAAGTTCCAAAAACTTATTTTCCTTTAAGGACTCAAGATAAGGTAATAATTTTATCTCTAAACATAGTGGACTCATTGAAGAATGCCAAAGCATCTATCTCTTTGTGGAATGTCCTCCATAAGCCTGGCCAAAAAGAGATATTACAAAAATAGTTGTCCACTAATCCTACTAATCCTTCACCTTAAAGTAAAAGTCATGGTCATTTTTCTATTAAAAATGACCCTAACACCATCATTGAACCATCTAATAAATTTAAGAATCCTCCACCATTCTACCTCACTCTCATAGTGGGTGACAAATTAGTCCATAATTGCAAAACATGAACCACATAACAAAGGAGTGATTTATTTATATGGTAAACCTTCTAATATAATAAGGTTAAACAAAAATTTGAAGGTTTTATTGCATGAATGTCCTATTTTCCCTTTCTCTAAGACATAGTTGTTATGGACCTTCCTGCTCATTTTGTAATCTATCTTTCAAGAGACTTTAAAACTAAGATAGGTGGATACCTCTCAAATGATTGGTCCTTTATAGCTTTTAGGATAAGGTATGTAACTAAGGTGACCATTATAACTCACCCCCTTACAAGGCTTCACATTTATCCCTATGTTGAAGCGAGTTCTAACTTGAATTATGTGATCAATGAAAATGAGGAGTCTAATGTGGATGATGGTACTTATAAAATTGAATGCATAGTTGATTTGGTCCTAAATGAGTATGGTGTATATGATTATGAACATGATCCTTATGCATACTTTGAAAAAACTAACCTTGGCACCTATATCATCCATGAAGGGCCATTTGAAGGAGTTGAGGTAAGTGTTGAGCATCATTTCTCATAAGCTACTAAGAGTAAATATTTGATTCATGTATATGATGATGATGATGGGTTGAAGAATTTTATTGATCACCATAGTAGGAAGAATGATTTCTTTCTTCCTTCTATTGATGAAGCAACCCTTGATGATGACACTCATGAGGAAGAGGATGATTCCTTATGGTAAAGGTTAAATGCCATATGTCAATAATTTGATTAGCTAAGTATGATACTTCCCCTCCTAATAAATTTATATCTGATGTGTTTGATAATGAGTCTAATATCCATGATGTTGAGTGTTCCATCAAACATAAAAATGAACACCAATATGTTGTCCAAGAGTATGCACTCAAAACATAGTTTTATGAGTCCAAGGCAGATTTTTTTGTGCTTAAATAACAATCAAGATCTCCATATAAGGTTAGGCCACATTCATAGGTATTGGAACATAAGTAAAAAGAGCTTGGTGACTCCATTTATCAATCACATGCTAACCTAGAAGAACACAAAGATGAGGTAGTTATCATCAATCGTATTCTACAACTTGAGGAGTACCAATCAGATGTGGTAGAGGTCAATTAATTTGAAATCCCAATAAAATTATTTAGATATCAAAAAATAACATTCATGAAGGTTCCAAATATTCCACTTTTAGGCCTAACAATATTTAGAGGTAGTAGGCTTCTTGATCACCTACATATTCAGGTGGTTGATGATGAGCATGATTCACATGCTAGATTGCCTTCATGGAGTGACAAAGATGCAATAGGAACCATATTTGACCCTAGTTGAATTTGGTAAGATTTTGTTCACCTCAAGAGTTATGTTTTATAAATAGGAGAATAGGTGTGTGTGTCTTTCTTTTAGTTGTGCTATATTCCATAAGTGTTCTTGAGAACACATGTTTATTTCCCTTTGGTGTGTCTTGTTTTGTGTGTATTTCCTTTATTTTTGGTGTGGTTTCAAAGGAAAATTATGTGTAAAAATGGTGTATAGGTGACTCCATGTCCCAATGGATAGGATTAGGCACTGGTCTTGGCATAAAAAACATATCACCCTTGGGAAATCACTAAGAATGTTGACTATTTCGATCACAAGTCAAAATAGGTCAACACCCTATATTATAAAACTATATATAGGGGAATATTATCATGAAATATGGTGTTTCATGATATTATTTGATGTCATTTAATATGCTTTTAGCCTTGGTCATGGTCCGTTTAGTCCTTGTGTCCTTTTATGTCACTTAGGGGTCATATATGGGTCACTAATGAGGGTGGTACAATCTAAATTGGTGTATAAGTGTTATAAAATTCCTTACAATGAAAAATATGTCATATTAATTATCAATAATTTTAGGACTAACTGAAACTTATAGGATCCTAACTGAAAATCAAGAAAAAAAGTGAAAAAGGAGTTTTGAAGGTTGTATAGCCTATTGGGAAGAATGGAACATGGGAAAAGATTATGAAATAAAAATTAAAATTTTATGAATCCATTTCCACACTAATTATACTTTTAAAGTGACAAAAATAGGCCAAAACTATTTCTCCTCTCCATTTCTCCACTAGGCAAGTAAAATTGGTCAACAAGTTTTTGATGGTATGATCACTAAGAGGACTTCCAAGTAAAATTATCTGGGTGGTGGATAATAAAATTGGTATAATTAATTTTAAAATTTGGATTTGGAATCATTTTTTCCCATAATTTGTGAACCATTCTTAAGAAGTTAACTATCTTATTTTACTTGCCAATCCTCACACCCTACAATTTTTTCTTCTGCTTGACCTTGTCCATACAATCCAATTGGTGAATTTTATTTTATATGATGTGTAATTACTTATCTCATGCTTCCCATGTTTGGTTTCATGTTTTAAGATGAATTTATGAGCTAAATAGGTCAGGTTGTAGGTTGATGCTACATTGTTAAGTTATAGGCATATTCCACCAAGTTTTTACAATGGTTTACTATGAATGTGATATGATATGATTAATTTTTTTTCATGTCATAAAAATAAATTTATTTCTAATTTAGGTCTCTCAAGATCATGCATTGATCAAACACACAGTCATATGCAATACATAATCAATTCCCTGTAAGTTTCTATTTGTAGTCATGGTGTATGAATGCCCTGAAATTGTTCATGGAGGTATATGAAGAGTCCCAAGTTATTGAACACCTCTTTAGATCATGAAAAAAAAATTAACCTCTCTAATGCCATGTAACTAACTGTGACAATTAGTTCTCTAAGATACATAGTCTTGGACCATTGAATGTGCATCTATAGGTGCCATAGAAAGAGTCAATCACATTAAAACGAGGAAATTGTATGGTTTAAATGTTTTGTTTGAAGAAGGTGAGAAGGTTTAATATGAACTATAAGGTCATATTCCATGCATATAGCTCATATCTACATTCATTACCTTATTTGCAACTATTTCAATGCCTACAAGAGACTGAGAACATTGGAATGGGAGAATTGAAAATTGTTTAAAATAATTCAAGGTGAGAAGGATGCATTTAGAGTCCTTGGGAGGGTCTAAAATTTATTACAATCATATATATAATGCATATTGCCTATATTCACAATCATTGTCTACATACTCAGATGCCCACCTATAGGTGCCCCCCCCCCACAGAGATCTAAAAATGTTTCATGGAGGAGTGTGAATGTGTTTTGATGCCCTTATTGAGGTATTAAGAGTTGAGATGAGTCATGAGAACCTTGTCTGAAGCATTATATTGAAAAGCAGAGTTAAGATTCCATATTCAAATTGAAGGTATGACTTTAGGGACAAATTTACCTAAAATATCCAAAACAAAGCCCTAACCACTTTTGGTGATGCCACATAATAATGTATTAAGGAGTCTAGATGAATCCAAATGCACCCATCTTGTATCCTTAATGAAGGGGTAGAGCCCTAAAAAAGAGAGGGGATGTTTGACTAAAGAAACATAATGTTTGGAATCCTCCATTCTTGGCATTTATTCACTATAAATTTTTAGTGTTTTCCTATAGGATTTGAATTCTCAAGTGGATTTCACCCTAAGATATCAATGTAAGAACATATCACCATGACTAGTGATTCCATTGGAGTAAGGGTCACACTAATGATTCAAGGGACTTAGAAGAGATATAAATTTCAATATATAGACCTATAATTTAACCTATAGGTGTGTCTTACCCCCAAAAGCATACCTACAACCTGATTTTAGGTATTCACAAACTCATAAGGTAAACTTTGGAACATGGGAACTTACAAACCAAAAACATTTCCATATGAAGTTGATACAAGACCTCTAAGGAGACCTTAAACTTTGATCCATAGGTTTCAAAGATTGGTGATTCACCTACAAGATATTTTTTTCCTTAATAAAGTCAACTATAGTTGACTATAGTATAATAATGAACTAAAAAATCATTACCTTGGTGATTGTCCTAAAAAATTCATGATGAGAAGTGAGCTAAATGACTATGAGAGGATAGTGATGATTACAAGAAATTATTTAGGCATTTAATACAATATCTAAATAAAAATATATACCTATAGGTAGGTGAAACTATAGACACCAAAATTATGTCACACACATGTGTGTAACTCCCTGTGTTGAAACCCCTTTTAACCCATTTTTCAATAATAACAATTAGCCTCCCTAACCCATGCTTTTACCCCTCACACATTTAATTAATTTAAAATAATTAGTTAAGTTGATTAAAAACCCTTTTTTCCACCTTACCTTGCCACCTCACCCTATGACTAATTCTCACCTGATGAGTTACCTCAAGACCTAGTCCCCTCATCCTAACTACCTAAGACTTATTCTCACTTCAAAACTAAATTCCTAATCAACTACCTCCTTCTTAACCTCTTATTTTTAACATTTTGTAATGCGTGTCACATTTGGAATTAAGAGAAATAGAAAATATGCCAAAAATAGTAAGCTTTACCTATTTTAGGGCCATCAATGTCAGTCAACCCACGGTCGAAGTCAACAGGATCACCGACATCGGTGATATAAGCCAAAATCCAATGTGAATTTTAGGTTAGCAAAAATCAAGAAAATTCATTCTTACATATATTCAAGCTCTCAACATTTAACTTTTGACATCTTGGGTTACTTTATCTTGCATAAGTCAATCATGATCTGGAACTAACTTCTTGAGGACCAACAACACCCACTTATTCTCTCCATTTAGGCCATCAATTTGAACTACCTGATAGGAGCCATCAATCTAGCACTTATTGTTTAGTCACCACTATAGCTAAGTACATCACTTATTCTATAAGTCTTACAAGTATTTACTTTACTATCACTTCATAACTACTATTAATTGCTTTATACATTCCTTACCGAATCCTTGTGAGGGAGTTATAAAGCTTCCCTACTTGTTTCTCCTTGACATGACATACCAAACCTCTGAGTAGATCCATCTAAATTATACTCTATTTCTCACTACTCTCTCCAACCTCCCAGACTTGACTAAAACCATTTCCTAGACCTAGAAAAACCTTCTATAGAATCCCAGGCAATTGTTGCCCCTACTGACCCTGGCAGCATAATTGGCATTAGTCACCTTCACCCACTAAACTTAGCAACATAACTGATATCAGTCACTTTCTTACCTATGTTGATGACTATGGATTTCCTAACCTCTCTGAAACCTACCCAAACACCTTCTAAAATATAAATAAAATACACCACCTACACCCTACCATTCTCTACTGCACTCATGTTGTGAATAACAGTAACATTATTTCTCTTTCACTCTCTCTTTACCTCTCTTTTAGTTATTTATTACTCTTTTGTCTTTCAAAAGTGGACTGTCATCTCTAAGGAAGTTTCACACATCCTAGAATAAGCACGTAGCTTGGTAGCCCACTCATTTATCTGCTAACAAACATTTTGTGGTAGTGCTTTATTACTTGTAGGTAGTCCTCCCCAACCAAAGAGGAGTGCTCACAATGTCTAGATATGGAACACAAACTAATTTGAGTTCATTCTAATCACTTATCCCTATCATTCTTTTCTATTTTTCTTTAGACTTGAAATAGACAAAATTTAGCGAAACATTTCTGACATGCCTGGTGGGACCCTAGAGTTTTCCTTGGGTTCATTTCTTATTTTAAGCATTCATATAGGTCCATTATAGTGAAAATTTCATTTCTTTCACTTTCCTCTTCTCTTCTCTCTTAAAACAAAAAATTCAACATTTTATTTTCTATTTAAAAGCACTAAACTAAAATTTTCTTTCTCTTCTCTTTACCTCTAAAAGCAATTTATAATTTTTTTCTTACAAGTTGAAAAGAATCTCTTAATTACTTCTTATTGATTGCACATTATGATAGTGAACTTCATTATCTACTCCTATTTCATCTTTAATTTCATTCGAATCTAAACATTTAAGATTTGGGTTTCAAACTTACTATATTTCATTATTTACTTGCTGGATATTAACTCACCTGGTTAATTAAAAGTATTTTGAATAAATTTTAGTGAACCTATGTTACACAACCAGATCACATTCACACAAGCAAACATCTAAAACCACATGATAAAATGTCCATCAAGATTTAATCACTTGGTGGATCAACTTACCCTACCCAACTATCCTACTTGGATTTCACCACTAAGGGGAGAACCCACTCCATTCTCTGGTAGAGTATAAACTCTAGATAGAAGGTATATTTTAGCTAAGTGGCCTAGCTTGGCTCCAAGTTCATGAAGTGCAGAGATCAAGCTCTTATAAAAATCCATGTATTTAGTCTAACACAAATTTCCTCTTGAGCATTAAAACTAACCTAAAACTAGCTATAGATTGCTTTTTAGTACCTTTGATAACCAAACTCTCTTTTTACTAGCTAATTAAGGCATAAGCCAACACAAGACTAAAAAATAATCTATAGGACTTAATAATTTTTAGTTGTATGTTATTTTTTTGCTTTTCTATTGCCTTCTATATTTTAGAGTTGATAAGGATGTTTTCCTATTGATTCACAAAATCAATACTATTTCTAATACTCGGTTTGTATAACCTATTATCTTAGGTTTTCTAAGTGTTCTTCCTTCTTACATAGACCTCTTGCATCCACTATTTTACCTAGTTTCAACTATGGTTTTCTAAAATATCAAATTTTCCATCTCTCAAGATATCATAGTGATCGACATCGATTAACTCTACTAGAATCAATAGATTTTACCTACCGACATCAGTTAATCCACTGACATTGGTAAAATTTCTCTACCAACATCGATCAAGTGACTGATGTCGACAACTATGTAATTTTCATTTGATCAAAATAACAAGCTGAAATAACCCACTTACTTGTACTCAAACCTAGTTTTTCCATATTCTATCACTAATATAGGGTAGTAAGACTATTTACACTTCCTCTTGTATGGTATTAATTCAAGCTCAAGCCAAAATTCTTGCCAATTATGCAAGCCGACAACCACTTTCAACTTCCCCTCTCACTTTTGATTTTATCATGGAGCATACTTTAGATACAGAACATACTCCTATCCCCAACCAAATTCCCGTTGTGCTTGAGGGAGATCAAGATTTTTCTAAATTTCTTGATTGCAATGTGGTAGCCCTTTAGCATTACCTTCTTATGAGTTGAACTTGTAATTATTTGGGTGACCCAATCTATGGTATGCCAACCTCTCTAATGGAGACAACTTTATTTTTAGTTACCTCCACTGTTTTACCCATGGTTACCAAAACCACCACTTTGATGAGTAACCCAACTATAAACAATGTCCAGAGTTTAGCATCACCAACTTCCCAATCCCACCTAAACCCTGGTGTGACTTCCCTACTTTCACAACCATACCTAGTTCAGTCAAGTCTTACTCCATTTCAAAATTCAGTGGTACCTATTCCATCTACCCTTACACCTATAATTACCCAAGTTATGACTCACCTTTCATCTAGTCTAACCATGCCAATAATCCAACCTGTAATAACAACAACCAATCAAAGCATAGTCTCCAACCTAATAGGACAAGCCCCTTTTATTTTTTCACCCTCTCTTATGACTCATTATCCTTAGGCTACCCCAACACAGCCTCAACAAGCTATGTCATACACTCCTTCTACTTCCTATTAGGTTCCCTATAATTTAGGAGGTATCCCCCAAACTAATCCCCCTCCAGACCTCATTAAGATGCTGATGGACAAGATGTCTAATATAGAGACATCTATTTCTGGTTCAAATAATGTGTTATCTTATGATTAGATATGCAATGAACCCATCCATCCTTTTATGCTTATTCAGCCTTATCCAAGCCAATGGGAACTCCCTAAATTTACTTGTTTCTAGAGTAAAGCGGACCCATAATAGCACTTGCGAGCATTTAGACATTCTTGTTAGTTAATAGGGCATGATGATGCGTTACTACTTTGCACATTCCCTATGTCTCTTTCGAGTGTTGCCTTGGATTGGTATAGCTCTATACCTTAGTACTTCCTTTTCTCATTTACCTAACTCACATAAATATTCATGGACCATTTATCTACTAACATTTCTAAAAATGTTTCTATAACAGACCTTTATTCTATTAGATAATTTGATGATGAGTCTATTACAGATTTTTTCACTCACTGGAGAAGCTTGATCAATCAAATCTCCTTCTCCTTACCCCAACCTAAGCTTATTGATCTCTTCTCAAGGGCATGTGATAATCACATCTCATCCACACATTAAGTACAAACTTTTTGCACATTTGATGAGGCTTTTACAATGGCATGAAAACTTGAGATTTATGATATAGATGAAGGCAAAGTCTAGTTGCACAATAAGAATCCCAATTCCAAATCAAATGACTCCTCTAGAACTTCTCCTTATAACCAAAAATCTAAAATATCCACCAACGCAGTGGTTGTTAAGTTAGCCTCTTCCACAACCATAAACCAATTGAATTCCTTGACTTCCTAAAATCCAACCAAGAAATTCCAACAATGGTATGAATAAAGATAATACACTCGCATTGGGGAGCCATACACATCTATTTTGGAAAAAATATTACAACAAAGTTTCATAACCGTTCCTCAAATCAAACTTCTTATATAGTTTGACCCTTCCCATCCTATCCCAACTTGGTATAAATAAGATGAGTTTTGAGGTTACTATTGAGTTAAAGGCCACAATTCTAAATGTTGTAAGATACTCAAAAACATTATTCAAGACATGCTTGATATAGGTGATATTGTCTTGGATAATCATAATGCACCCCCTAATCAAAGTATGGATGTGTTAATAAACCCTTTTCCTAATCATTCACCCAATCAAAATATTGTTTAGACCATAACTAACTCAGGTGATCATAATATCCATATGGTTAATATGGTTTCTCCTTTACCTCTAGTTCTACCTCCCCTTCAATAGGAGACACCCATTTCATCAACTCCTCCCCCATAGTTAGTGGCATTTATTTTTCCCATTCTTCTGCCTCAAGTAGAAGAACCTATTTCACCCATTCCACTCCCTCATGAGGAAGAGCCTCTTTTAACACTTCGTTTGCCACCTGAGGACCTTGTAATACTAATTCCTTTTTCACTAATATTACCTATCCTCTTACCACTTGAAGACCACACCCTACCCATTCCTCAACCACATGTTGAAGGGAACATCATTCTGGTATTATACCCTCTTGATGAACCTTATTCACCTAGCTCTCCTCCATGTATAGAGAGTAGTACCCCATCCACTCCACCTTTACACTTAGAGGAGTCAATATTATCTACTCCCATAATAGACAAGAGACATATTGTGTCTAATCCAATTATACAACTCTTACCCCTTCTTTTACCTATGGAGGATCATACTTTACCTATTATTCACTCACATGTTGAGGAAGGCATAATACATATGCTTTAACCTCTTGAGGAACTTTCTTCACCTACCTCTCCTCCACCCATGATAGACCATGTCTCTTCTCCTATTTCTGTTGAACAGGACCTTGTTGTGGTTCTTTCTCATCTTTGGCCTGAAGTAGTATAAACCAACAATTTCACTCTTTCACAAACACCTTAGCCTTCTAAATACATAACCGTAAGGCCTATGTCAACTTCATCTAAACCTTTCTCATGATTAGTTAAAATTATATAATTTCTTGACTCCATGAAGTTAGATCATGTGGTATTTTGGGACTAGCTTGAAACTCCTTATCCAACACAATGAATGTCAACCTTTACCACCAACCCTCTCACTATCCTTTACCTCAAGGTCTTTGATAAAGCTAGATCTTCTTCACCAAAAGCACCTAAAGTTTATCCATCTATGTTATAACCCTCACCCTCATAGGAATCTGCCACATTAAAGTAGATTAGGCCCTTAGGCATACACCCTATCTCTAATTTAATTCATCCACATGTGAAATTAGATTTAACTTCTCAACCACAAGTTGGAGTTTCATTGCCTGAATTACAAAAAAATGTTAAGCTTCCTAGATCTTATCGATCCCTTCTTCAACCCTCAACTTTACCGTCCATTTTGGGACCACACCCCTCTACTTTAGTTGGAATATTTTTGACCCAAGCAAAACAAAAGGTTGAGTTACCTTCACTCCTGCCTTTTGCCATCTGGTAGGCCTTTCACATCTAACACTAAAAAAGTGATAGAAAAACATGTAACTACACTGTGACCAAATAAAGTACCACATAAAATTACCTTTTTAACACCAAAACACAAGAAGGTGCCCACTCCTATTAGGACAATAAGTGTGAGCCCACTTGCAGCTCTTAGAGCTTTTTCTTACATTAGTTATTGCAATCTTCCATAATAACTCTTCCTCCCATTAAGCCTTATAGTCATCTTGGAATGAAGCCATCTTAGTTTAATGATACACAAGTGTGTTTATATCATCATTCACTTGGACATAATACTAAGATTTGTAAATCCCTCATAGTAGTCATTTAGCAACACTTTGATGTCAACACTCTCTTCAATGATACTCCCATTTACCTTCTTGTTATTCCACCTTTGGCATCCACAGTGACTCCTACTATTCCACCTAAATTCAAACCCAAAGATGTGGTCATAACCCCTTTACCACCTCCTTCACCTACATTTCAAATTAATGCAATTAATTTGGCCACATGGTCATAAAACCAAAAAGATAAAGCTAAGGAAAAGGTCACTGCTCCTTAGGCTCATCCCTTCACTAAAGATACTCCTCCTAATCCTAAGATTTCCATCTTGGGTGTTCCTAAAATAATATCTTTAGACATTATTCAAAGGTCAATAGTGAAATAGCTTCACCAAACTCCTATGAAAATGTCTTTGTATGAGTTAACACAAAACTCATCCCAACACCATCAAGCTTTGATTAGTGCCTTACAAGATATTGAGGTACAACCTAATGATCCCCAATACCCTTTTTATCAAACCGATACCCGATTCTAGTTTCTCCTCCATCAATTCCCATTTTGAGGGGGGATACCTCATCTAATACTTGGAGCATCTAAATCCTATTTTTGTCTTGTAAACTTTTTAGTAAAAATTACAAAACAAAAGGGGGAAAATCTAGACACCAAAATTATGTCACACACATATGTTTAATTCCCTATGTCAAAACCCCTTTTATCCTATTTTTTAATAATAAAAATTAGCCTCCCTAACCCATGCTTTTACCCCTCACACATTTAATTAATTTAAAATACTTAATTAAGTTAATTAAAAACCCCTTTTTCCACCTTACCTAGCCACCTTTCCCTATGACTAATTCTCTCCTGATGAGTCACCTCAAGACTTGGTCCCCTCATCTTAACTACCCAAGACTTATTCTCACTTCAAAATTAAATTCCTAATAAACTACCTCTTTAACCTCTTTTTTTACCATTTTGTAGTGGGTTCCATGCTTGGCATGAAGATCAATAGAAAATATGCCAAAATAGTATGCTTTACCTATTCTAGGGCCACTGACATTGGTTAGTCCATGATCGATGTCGACAGGATCATCAACATCAGTGATATAAGCCAGACTCCAACCTAAAGTTTAGGTCAATAAAAATCAAGAAAAATCATTATTACTTGCATTCAAGCTCTCAATATTTAGCTTTTGGCATCTTGGCTTACTATTATCTTGCATAAGTCAATCATGAACCAATCTCTTAAGGACCAGTATCACCCACTTGTTCTCTCCATTTAGGCCATCGATTTAGACTACTTGATAGGAGCCATCAATTTGGCACTTATCATTTATTCACCACTACAACTAAGTACATCACTTATTTTATAGGTCTTTTCATTATTTACTTTGATATCACTTCATATCTACAATTCATTGATTTATATATTATGGATTGAACCCCCATGAAGGAGTTATAAATCTTCCATGCTTATTTCTCCTTAACTTGACATACTTAACCTTTGACCAGATCCATCTAAATTCTACTCTATTTCTCACTACTCTTTCCAACCTCCCATACCTAACTAAAACCATTTCTTAGACCCAAAAAAGCCTTTTACGGACTCCCAGGCAATTGTTTCCCATACTGACCCTGACAACATAACTGACATCAGACACTTTCACCTACTGACCTTAGTATCATAACTGATATCAATCACATCCTTATTGATGTCAATGACTGTGTATTTCCTAACCTCTCTAAAACCTAACCAAACACCTTCTAAAATACAAAAAAAATACACCACCTATACCTTGTCACTCTTTATTACACTCAAGTTATGAATAATGATAACATTATTTATCATTCACTCTTTCTTTACCTCTCTTTTATTTATTTATTACTCTTTTATCTCTTAAAAGTGGACTTTCATCTCTAAGGAAGTTTCACACTTCCTAGAATAAGTGCATAGCTTGGTAGCCCACTCATTTATCTGCTAACAAACATTTTTGGTAGTGATTTCTTAATTATAGGTAGTCCTCCCCAACCAAAGAGGAGTGATCAAAAAATTTGGCTACAATGTGAAAAATAATCTAGGTTCATTCTAATCACTTATCCCTATCATTATTTTCTATTTTTCTTTAGACTTGAAATAGACAAAATTTAGCAAAATAGAAATATAGTTAGCCACCTGTGTCAAGTCAAATGCAAGGTATACAATGAAGAAGTTGGAAAATAAAAAAGAGTGTTGACATGATATAGATCTTATTGAAATTATTGTATACCATATTAAATGATAAATAAATTAATATAGATCATGTGTGAAGCCCTACATAACAACATATAGTTGATGCCTAGAATCCTAAACACAATTATCATGCTAGAAGTTTGCATTGGATTTTATAAGATTTATAAGGACTATTCATGTGATCAAGTCATGAAAATAGGTGAAAAACATACCCATGACTTGGATAACCCCCTCATACCCTCCTTTTTCCTATGAAAATATTTGAGATGCCCTTTATTCTATCTCAGATGGAGGGCACTCCAAAAATGTGAAACCTTGTAGGTTCAACACAAAAAGATATAAAGGTGAGTTGAATATTGATTGAGGAATCTTAGGAATATTAAAATAGTTGTGTTATATAAGAATGAACAAAATGGTACCCTCATAAAAGTTATAAGCCCACAAGGGTGGTCTAAATTCACAATGATGTAGGTAGACCCATTAGGTCTAATCTAGGCCTAAAGCCCTCAAGGGGGCCTGCTATCACTTTGGACAATAGATGAACATTATAATTCATTATAATGTGTTTTTAGGGATATATCAAGTGTGTTTAAACTTTAGGGAAGTATAATAGACCATAGAAAAGCCATACTTATAGCTTAAATCAATTCAAGCTTGTAAAGAATGAAGAAAGGAGATCGAGAAGCTAAATTTCAATGCTTGCACTTGTACAAACACTCAGAATGGGACCTCAAGGAGCTAATACAAGTTGGATAGGGTCCATAGTAATAATTTAGTGGTATTTTTCAAAGTATTAGATGTCAACATTGTATGAACAATCCTTAAGGGCCAAAATGTCTTTAAACCTTCCAAAACCCTTGGTAATGACCCAATGAGGAAAATGAAAAAGGAGAGGCATATAAGAGGGATATAATGAACATGAAATTGATTTGATATTTTAGAGTACTATCCAAGGATCCTTCTCATCAGACTGAGTTGTACCCTACTTGTACAAAAAAGGCGATAAAGATATTTTCTTGACATTTTGATGTGTTGTATAGGTAAAGAGAAGTTTTAAAGGATGAAATAAACTTTGGTAGATATATTAGGACCTAATATAACCTCCCATATCCATTTATTTCATGATTTAGACTCATAAGTGTCTCTACAAGCACCTTCATCTTAGCCAATTCAAACTAATATAGTGAACAAGAAAGTGAGAATATGAAAAATTTAAGGTCTAGCTAATGGATCTAAGGGAATGAAGGCTATTGAAAAGTGTCATACACTCCTTTATACATGTTGGATTGGAAAACTGAAGATAACATTGGTGCCAAGTGTGAGGGGTGAGTGAGTGTAGAGTGATTATGACTCCAGGTAGTGATAACTAATGTCCATAAGAACTTTGATGATTAGGGACACATATAATATATGTTGGAGCATGTTTATAAATCCTCCTTGTCAGTGCAATCATCTCACCTATACATATTCATATGTGGAGCATTTTAAGGAGGTCAAATGGTGATGATAATTTTGAGGCATACAAATAAAGAGTCATACGCCACATTTTATAAGTTTAATGCAATTGAGGTACATTTATCCTATGAGACCTTGCATGGTATATTCCATACTTCATTATAATGTAGATGTAACTCCTCCTCTTAGTTTGACAAGTGTTTTTATTCTTCTTGGACTTCACTTTCTTCTTTTCTCTCTCAAATTCCATAAATAATAGCCATTTTGGCTCTTGTAGGCTAATTCCACTCCATATATGGTGAAGCCATATTGGATTGACATTGTATTTTGAACTTAAACAATAAATTCAAGTCTATTTTTAAGTTCATGAACATTTTTATAAGTGTTTAAAGTGATGTATGGTGATGTTAAGTGATAATCTTCAATCCTTGATTCTCATTATCCTCTCATGTTTATGCAAGAGATCTTATTCTAATAGGTCATATAGAGTGTAGTTAGTGTGTTAGGATCCTTTCAAGTGTAAAATTATCCTTAGAGTGTGTAATATACCCTCTAGTTCAGTTACCTTGTGTTTTCTCATGCATATCACCTATGTATTGAAACACTTATGTTAGAACCTCTTAGGACTTTGAAGTTGGCTTATATGTCTTGTTACTTAGTAAAATAAGTATGATGGTCTTGTGGAAATACTTATGGTATATTACCCCAATAGAGTAGTTTATTTTCATGCAAAATTCTCTCTCTTTTCCCACAAGCAATCAGTTAAGTAGGTGATAAAAACTTAAAGGCATATTCAGGGAGCTAGCCCTTAAACCTAGAGGTATACTTATACTATATGTAAACCCACATACCTAGAAGTATTCCCATGTTTCCAAAATATGGAGGAGGCTTAAACATCCCCTCTAGGGTGAACTATTTGGTGACAATAGGAAGATTTTAACATCATTCATTTGTAATGGACAAGGACGAAAAACACCTAGCTTATGAGGCACCAAACCTGGTGAACTAGGCTACCTAATTACCAATATTTTTGGCATGCTCTCCAATGGATGAAATGAGATAAACATGTCTCTAATATAGAAAAAATACCTTAATGGTTTAATACTTACTTGATTTTCATATTTATCCTTGGGAAATATCTTTGATCTCACTTCATGATGGGTTATAGGAGCACTAGAAAACTTTTCACTTGATGACTTTTGAATGTGAAGGCTGACTATCTATGCTTAGGAAAAAGAGCTCTGGTTTATCCCAAAAGGCAAAGTACTCTTGGTCACTTATAAGTGAGATAGTCTCAACTTTACCAAGACGCAATCTATAGTAGCTATATTGTTTTTCTTCATCTGTATAGAAGGGAGGCTCATCATTTCAAGAAAGTTCCAACTTATCATGATTTTGAGGTTCTTGATTTGACTAGTCTTATTTGAAACTAAAGACATCAACACTACCTCCAAGTGACACCTAATCTTGAAGTGGACCAACCTATGGTACCTGGTTATGATATTCTTAATTTTCATCTATGTATAATGGTTATTAAGTAGTTTATTCAAGGTCTACCCCATATTTAGCTTGATGATTGTTCTCTTCAAACCCTAATTCATTAGTGTCAATGCCATGCCAATAAATCTTATCTAAACTTGATTTTTCTTCCTCTAAATGAAGTGAGTTGCTTATTATTATCTCTTCATCATATACACTTGTATTTTCCTCTTGTGTCTCACCTATGACTACAATCTCCTCCTCTATCCTTAGTAAAATGGGTTCTTTTTCCAAGAGAAATATGGTGGGAGGGTGAAGAGGTTCACCTTGCTTGAAACTTAAGAGAGTAATATTCCAATTAGGTATATTAAGAGGTCTCTTTGGTGAATATTTAGGATGGAAGAGGGAGTCTTAGAACTCTGGTAAAGTAATCTCATTGAGATGAGCTATGCATAAACTACTTTATTTTTGAACTAAAACTTCCTCCTTCTTCAAGACTGATTCTTGGGTTATCATAACCAACACCTCCTCCTTCATCTCTATGTTTTACTTAACTAATTTCCACGAGGAAAATGTATAGGGTATAACCACCTTATTGTCTTCTTGTTCTTGAATAGGCCTAGGAGAGAGTGGTCTCATTAGTGAGGGCATGGTATAACCATGATCAATTACATAGGGAGAGATCCATGGTGGGATGGATTTATGATCTTGAAAGAGAGTGTGTGTATGGGTATCAGAGGGAAAAATGATTTTTTTTGGTTTGATATGTTCTCTTTCTCACTTCTCTAACACCTCTTCAATAGATAATACCCACTCCTTCATCTTTAGCTTCTCAACATGTGGATAGTCACCTTTTTAAATGGATGCCCACACACTTCAAAACTCATGCAAGAAGCTCCTTATCCCCTCCATGTCATGAATGGGTAATTATTGTCCAATTTCAACCTCCTTATTGAATTTCATGATTGCTTTCCCTTGGTCTAGTATTTCTTCTTGATTCTTGACAAGGATGGGCCTTGACAATGTTTGTTAGGGGGCTAATTTAAAGCTCTTGGAGGCTCAGCTTGAGTCTATTAGAGGGAAGAGGACACATAAGAATAAATTAAATGAGTTTAATGATATTCATAAGATATCAACACACTCTCCAAACTTTGGACCATTCTTCTCAACCACCCAATTCTCACCCTCACAAATTGACCACCTATTCTTGACCAACTGAAGAGAACTCCTTGCCTTTTATAAAACATGGATAGAGATGACTAAAAAATGTTATAAAACCATACCAATATCCATTATCAAATCCATATAATTTGATAACTCTTATTTGAATCCTGATAAGGATGCAACAAGATAGACATAGTCTTGACAAGGGGGATTAGAGGAATGATTTGAATGCTAAGGAGGCTTATTTTGGCTATACACAGGGAGGCAAAGGAAATGATTGGGATGATAGTTTCTTGAGGGCCACTTGAGATTAACACATAAATGTTATTATCTTGATATGAGGGATACTAAGGTAGAGAAAAAGCATATCAATCAAAATAGGTTTGATTATACGTACCAAGGTTCTAATTTTAGGAACATAGGCTCCCTGACCAACTAATGTTCATAGTGGAGTCACCATTGATGTTTACAAATGTACCTTTAAAGGATGATTACACTAAATAGCAACACCAAGAACCCTTCAGTGAAGTGAATAATGTAGTAGTCCTAATGGGCATGCCAAAAATTGTTGCAGCATATAATTTCACCCTTATGAGATGGTTCTTCAGGATATCTCACTCTTAGATACAAAATGGGATAAAACCTAGGTTTTGGGTATCCTGTGATGAGGATGAACTTCTAGATAAGGCTGGTTCCTCTTGGTAGATCACCTAAACTACTAGTTCTAACTTGGAAAAGGGATATAAGGGTTTCAAGGGATAATAAAAGGATACAAAGGGTGATACACTAAACTAAATGACATTCCAAATTAATTGAAAATAACATTAAGGAAGCTAAAATAAAAACTTCACTCACACAATCTCTCAAACTAGTCACTTTGCATCAATATTTCTAAACTAGGCTCACTAGACAAGAGATGAAGCATGAAGGAGTACAAAACTTACACTATACCATCATCAATGATAAAAAAGGCACAAGTTCAGACCTAAAAACACCTTTAAATAATTGAAAAAGGGGAATAAAGAAGGACAATCACTAGAAAATAACACGCCTCCATAAAGTAATTATTCACAAGCTGACTAGAACACTAGATGTAGGCAAAGATATAGGTAAAATAAGTTATCTTATTACTTCAAGAGGTTATTATTATAAAAATGGGAAGTGCAACACCATAAAAAAATGAGTAACATCATTTATAATGAATAAAAAAGGGATATATAGGAGAAAAGGGAAGGGAAAAGGGGAAAAAATTTCAAAAATCAATCAATGTGATTCAACCACCTTCCATGGAGCTCCATTAAAGAAGAGGAAGAGGGAGATGAGTCTCAACCAATTTTAAATCATTTAAGCACTAAAATTACTTATCAAATTAACCATCCAAAGTAAAAAAGGTATTAAAGCTCTTTCATTGGCATAAAAAGGCACTAGAGGACAAAATTTTCTTGAAGAAGATGGCATCATGCTCCACTAACTTGAGAAAAGTCTCCAAACATCTAAAAGCTTCCTTAAATGCTCCATCTTTCTTGATAAAATTCTACAAACAACTAGAAGCCTCATTAAATTCTCTATTAATTCTTGATAAAATTATCAAAACATATATAATCTTCCTTAAATGCTCCATTAATGCTCCTCAAAATTCCTCTACTTGACTTCTACACCCCCTCTCTTCTTGGCCTGTGTTGGAACTTGGTAACATGATTAGTCATTCTGACATTTGATGCTTGCACTAAATTTTTAGGGATAAATTTTGAGTGTTTTATTTTACTCAAAAATCATATTTTATCCTCTAAATTTCAAAATACACCATGGAACCTGCAAATCCTTTGGACTCCATTGATGGAGATTCTCAAGCTTAAGCCATCTTCAACTAGCTGTTCTAAAACCTAATTTCAAGGTTGTTTTTGGCCTCCAAATTTACTATACATGATAATTTAATCTCAAAAATAGATTAAAAGTGAGATTTATAAATTACCTTATATTATCTAGGTGGTTTCCAAGTGATTTTAGGTTATTTCATGGGCTTATGAGCTCAAAATACTCAAAATGGGTCAAAACAGGCTCTTTCACAGTTTGCAATGGTTTTAGGAAATTTCATGGTGATTTGGAGCTATAATTATCTTAATTTATACTTAGGAATATTTTTTTTGGTAATAAAATTATTTTGAGACCATTCTTATCCTTTGATTCACTTGGAAACCCTTTAAATTAGTTTGGGAAGGTCTGCCACCTTCTAGCCTTAGGTAGGTCTATGTGGGGTCTCTTTTCTAATTTGATACACTTGGAGTATTTTTTGAATTTTATGAATCACTAAAAATATTATTATATATATTATAAAAACTCTTGAGAACTTTTCCATACATAAATCCTCATTTTGACCTCTACTAAAGGCTCTTTTAGACTTGGTTTTGAGCACGAACTCCATTAATGGAGATATAAAAACTTGATTTTTTCACTTGAATTATATTATGGTAATGAGACCTATTGGAAAAAATAAATGACATAAAAAAATACCTAAATGTATAATTTAAATTCATATCATATAGTATAACTCAAAAAAATGCATCTTTTGGGGTTGTCTCAACTTGCCTTGTCAAATTTCTAAACATGTGTAGGTCTGAGTTTTGACATTTTCATGAATTTTATGAGGTCCCAAGACTTAATTATTTTTTATTTATGACAAATATGGACCCAATAAACTATTAAAATAATTATTTTCCCATTATTAATCATGAAAACTAACCAGGATCACATATTTAGACCCGCTCTAAACATAGAAATTGTGAAATATGAGACATAGGGAGAAAGAAATAGGTGGATCTTTAGATTTATAAGGTATAAAGACCTGATTATTTTATTTTTGGGACATTTATATAAAAATAAAATTTCTCAAATAATTATATTTTATAATTCAATTCTTTAAGTGCCTCAAAAACACTTTTTCTTATTGTCCCCACTTGCATGCCAAAATCCTAAATTTTGCAAATTTTCCCTTCTCCACATTTTGAATTGACTATTTTAATGTGATCAGTATAACCAGGTTTTTTAAGAATTAAAATCACCCTAAATTTCCACAAAAATCCTCACATGAGGTTAAAACCATCTGTCATGCCTTATAGCCCTCCAAGAAGCTTGCTTAGCTCTATATTGACTATCAATAGACAATCATAGGACTGTGACAAAATAGTGAATAATTAAACTATTATTGTGACCTAAATAATGTCATGGGAACTTATAAACACTAATTAACATAAATTTTACCAATTTTCATAGCTCGATCATGCTTTTAGAGGCCTTAAAACTCATTTTTCTCAAAACTAGCTAGTGGGATCCCTGAGTGAATGACTATTTATGACTGTAAGAGGTATATAAAAAATATAATATTATTAAAATGATAATTAGGAATTAATTATGGAATATAAATATTTATATAATTACCATGATCATACATACAAAAAATTAGAACCTAACTCCTCTTGTAGATGCTCCAAAATCACAAATTTCTCCAAGATTGTCAATGGTTTCCTGTGTTTTACTTAGAGATTGCCTCGTCTCTGAGATAAAATAGTGGGTTATATCCCTTGATATATATTAAAAATATATGTCATTAAGAAATAACTTATTTCATAATTACCCTCTATACCAAGTTTGGAGGCTAGATCACCTCTCTAGCATCTTCAACCCTTCAATCTCTCCAAATTAGCCCTCAAGCTTATGGCTATGTGTACAATTTGAAACCATTTACTCAACCTTGGCCATGATCAGCTGAAATATGATTATTTTTTGGAGTTTGATTAGATCACTCTTAGGATTTTATTTAACACAGTCATCTAGTTATACAACTCTGCAACCTTCATAAGGAGATCTTCATATGATGCTTGTGAGAGCACACTAGGTCAATGAACATTTTAACACTATTCTATGTATGTAACCCTTGAAAAATGATCATATTATATAAAACACATCATATAAAACTTTATCACCTTGAAATAAAACTTTAAAAGGTTTATAATTATGAATCATTATGCCATTCATCTCACTGTATCATGGTTTCTTCATTGCATAAGCTAGTAACCAAGACTTCTCATCAAATCTTAATTAGAGAGGCCTAAAAGAGAATGGGGAAGGAACTCTAGAACATTGAGAAATTTGAGTAGGGTAATGAATATTGTCTTATATTTCCACCATTGGGTCATCCACTTCACTAGAACTACCTCTTCTTTAGAACTTCAACATAACATCTTTGGAGCTACCTAGAGCATCTTTGGAGCTACCTAGTATATCTATAGAGCTTCAACATAACATATTTAGAGCTGACTAGAGCATCGTTGGAGCTTCTACATAACATATTCTGATCTTGATGGATAATCTTCAAAGCTTTAATAGAACATCTTTAGAGCTACCTGGAGCATCTTCATAACTGCTATAAAACATCATTGAAGCTACTTGGAGCATTTTTGGATCTTATTGGAGCATCTTTAGAGTTTTTGGGTTAAAAAATATTACCAAAATGGTGTTTCCAAAAATTATTGATGACTTTTCAAGCCTTTAAATTCTCTCTCAGTATAGATACATTAGGTTGCCTCTCAATAGCTCACAATGACACACAAGAGGTTGTATACCTCCCAACACCACACCAAGACCTTCCACAATATTTCACTGCATCATCAAGTTAGGATTAGAAAAAGACTATTCATGAAGTTAAAAGGTCACTGAATGGTCTAAAAGAGTGATCTGATCCATCTAAACAAAAGTTTTGTATGTAGTCTAATTTTGGCCAATAACAATCAAATAAATTAGTAGTCATAGACTCAGATGGTGATGATCATGCAATTAAATGATCATATGAGAGTGTGATTATATCTATGTCAACTAAATGTTGATAGGTTATACTGGTAGTGGAGGATAGATCAATTTACTTTGACATTTATGGTTCTTATTAGTGGGATCTTACTAGTAGATAAGAGTGGGTGATATTTTCATATCAGGTATGGTGACATGGTAGTGAGTATGGTTGAACACCATAATGTATTTTCTAGGTGTCTAACTATTCTAGATTAATTATATATCAACTTTCACCTATCCACATATAGAGGCAAAGTTAGCATCAACATTATGACTTTACTATAGCTATGGACCTAGGAGCACATGGTAATAAAGAGGCTCATGGGGACATGACAAGTGAAAAATCCACATGAATTAATTTTTTAAGGGTGAGATATCATGGTGGGTACACACAACAGCCATGTAAGAGACCTTAATTTCCATAGACATGCCATTATGATTGACTACAGACCATATTACAAGGATGCCTTATTGAGTTATTTAGTGGGGATGGCTAGAGGATGCTAACTATATGGACTTCATGATAATTGTATGTTATATCATAAGATGATAGGATACCATTACACAATGGTATCATTTTATTAGGTTATTTATCATTTTGGCTAATAATAGGTCATCTCATAGGGTCTACACTATTTACTTGAGTTGTCAAAGGGATACCATTATTAGGGTGATCCATTGCTAGTACTATGGTGATCACTGATTCTAATAACATAGTTGTAGTATCCTAGGACTATTAAATGATGATGAGAGACCTTGGGGTGATTTCATATTTTGATGGGTTGTGGACACAATATGTTCCTCTTGGATTCACTTGGCCAATAAGATAGCTCCTGAGACTAGTCAATTAGATTCAACACATATTAGAGGGATTTGGGTGAAGATGAAGATTGAGATCATTAGTAGGTTCATATCCATGATAGAGAAGGAGGGTATATGGCATAAATTATATGGATGAGGAGGAGATGGAGATGGTCATGGATAATATGGGGGAGGGGGAGATGGATATGATCATGAGGGAGATAGGGGAGGGTCTCAGACTTAGACATATATAGTACAATTTCCAATGCAACCTTCAAGGGGGGATTATGTAAGGCCCTCAAAACCAACTATATCTATTCAGGATTATATATTGATTGATAGTTTATAGGTAGAGATCAAAAATAGGATAGGGGAGATTATAGGCCCGAAAAGGTGAGTTGTCGACTTGTAATTACATATGGTCAATGCTCAGGGTTAGATGGCTATATAATTAGCACACATGACTACACCCCTAATGGAGCTTGACACATTGAGGACCTAGTTTCATAGTTGACTATTATTCATGTATAACTCTCCCATAGAGATGCCTAAATTAGCACATTATATGAAATTTGATTCAATGCGATACCCAAATTTTGATATTATAGGGCCAAGTCATTTTATTACAATTGACACATGATGAGATGACTAATTTATAGATCTAACTAGATCAGAGGGATGATGAGTCACAAAAATTATAAGGTGAGCATAAATAAACTATATATTTTAGGGGATTGGGTTAGTTGGCTAGAAAAATGATGAGGGTTGGTGTTGAGACACAATATAGGAGGAATTTATCTGATCAAGTTATGATAACAACTTAAAGGGAACCTTTATTTAGGGAGAGTAGCTACATGGTTGGGGCCTATTTTAGTTCCAAGGCATCTATACATTTAATACATTCACCTTTGATATTTCCAAGGGAATCTCAACCACCACCACTAAACAACCAGTGTGGCATGTAACTCATTTTATATATTTTTTTGGCATATCGATGTCGATGATACATATTATATATCATTTTTGATGTATTCATAGACACATTTGAGTTACACACATGCGCGCGCGCGTGCGCATGTGTGATTAATTTTGAGTATATGATGAGTTATGGATGCAAATCATGAGTTGATGTAGATGGATGATGTGTTATGATTATGAGTTTATAGTTTTATGGATTATGGATGTTTACATGCTTAGTTTATATGTGATTTACCTATATGGTTTTATTTGATCATGTGATGTTATGAGTATCTAACTTAACGTAGATGATATTCATGATGTATATGATGTGATTAAAATGGTTTATATGTTTACATGTGATTTTATGATGGTTATACATGATGATGTAGATGATAAATTAGTATATAGATGTTATAGATGACATAATATGATTTCATTTGTTGATGTTTACTGGGATATGTGTATATTATGTGTTTATGGATAGGATCATATGTTTTCATGGATATATGGTATGGTTGAATGATAAGTATATGACTTAGATGATATTGATTATGAGTATCTTTGTGCCATGTTGTTATGCAAATATTATTGATATTGATCCTCCTTCACATGATATGATGTCAACCTATTTATGTGAGGATAGGGATGTGGTTTTTTTTGGATTAGGGGATAGGATGAGGGTCATGATAGTTATATGATGGGATCAATATATGTTATAGGATTATGGGTTGATGTTGGTGTAGATGAGGGAAGACAATAGGGTATGAGGGTAAATAGAGATATGTGGTGAAGCCTTGTGTAGACATTATAAATCTACACACCTACACTTTTGAATGTTGAAAATACCCCTAGACCCACCTAGGACCCTTTTGAGACCAATCTACACCAATATGGCCTAACCAAGCTCATATGTAGTCAATTTTATAAACTAGCTCAACCTAGCCTTCAACTCCCTTTTATTTTGGGACCTGACTATTGATGATCAAGGTAATCATCAATGGTTATCCTTGGAATATCCTGACCATCAATGGTCATGGTGCACTGCTTGAAGATTCAAAATGTACACTCCACCTTGCTTTTTTATAATTAGCCTATCCATATCCATATGTGAATTCATGCATGATCAAGTTAATTTTAGAGTAGTTATTGAACCTTTTTTTTAACATCTTGTTGATCTTATCCTCTTTTACTATAAAAAGAGAAGAGAGGATGAGAACTAGAGGGAGAGAAAATAAGTGCATAGATCATTAGGAACAAATCATCAGTCATCATCAACTTGTTATATAGGTATCTCTTCATTAGTAATCATCTTCAACTAGCTCCAAAACTTCTCCAAGATATCAATTATCAACCACAAGATAAGTATATTGCTCTTTTTTTATGTTTTATTTATTTAGTTTGATAACTTTTCAAATCAAAACACCCCATCTATATTGAGTATCCATTGACCATTCTCAACCACCTGGGTACCAAACCTTTACCCTTGACACCTTTAAGGCTCTCTCTATCCCTCATAACCATTAACCAACATCCAACAACCTATAGAACCTTTTTATAACCAACCCATAACCTATTCTATTTAGAATCAATAAGATGTAAAAAACCCATAGTAACTATTGACAATCATCCTAACCATCAATGGTCATCTTCACCTTCAATCCTGACTATCGATGGTCAGCCTAACCACCAATGGTCACTGTGTAAAATTAGACACCCAAAATTAGCAAGCATAAACCACTTCTCAACCTCAACCAAAACCCTATTTTCTTGATTTTTGTCATAATAAAAACTAAAAAAAATACATTGACCATAATCCATATTTTGGAGAATTTGGCATTCACCTTAATATTATCTTGTTAATATAAGCATTTTTTTTAATAATATTTATTTCACCTAAATTAAGTACTTTCATTTATGTTATGCAACCTTATTTTATCAGCATTAATTTATCTTAAAAGGTGGATTGATAGCCTCCAAATAAGTCATGTACTTCTTGGATCTAGCTTTCTAGGCAATCCACCTTCCTACCTAACTAATCAACCATTTATTTAGTGCTTTCTTATTTTTAGCTCTTCTTCCAGGGCCAAAGAGGATTTATTCATAGTTTTTTGATTCAATGTGCACATAACCAAATAGGTTTTTCAACCACAACCATATTGAATTTATTTTATCTCTTTCATAAAAATAAAGCTAAAAATTTACATGAAACATTCTGGCACACTTGGTGGGATCTAGAGTCTCTACTCACATTTTATTTGCATTTGTATGATCTTTTCTCTATCTGTGCTCATAATTGAAACTGAAATCTCTTTTGGGATTAAAATCAATTGCATCCATTTCTTGATTTTAATATTAGTTCACTTTGAAATTAAATCATATTAATCTTATCATAGCACCACTTTTGTTGCACACACTAGCCAAACCAATTTCATCAATAAAACATTAAAATAATCTAAGACAAGGCCTGATTGGGATTTCATCACCTAGTAATCACCTTAACCTTTCCCAACAATCCTACTTAGAGGTCACTACCAAGGGAAAAACCACCTCAACTCTCTAGTCGAGTATAAACTTTAGATATCAATATATATTGGCTAAGCACCTGACACCCTTATCATTATGGTGTGTGAAGTGAGGGGATAGGCCCCAATACCAAGCCATGTATTGATTCCAATACAAATTCTTTTAAGCACCTAAAAAACCCTAAACCAACCATAGACTTCTTCTATATTACTTGATCTACAACCCAACTTATATCACACTTTCTTATAACGTAAGGCATAAGCCAAAGTGAGATTAAAATTAACCATAGAATTTAACATACTCTAGTGTGTGTTGGATTTCTTTGATCATTTTATTTCTTTCTCTTTGTTTGATTTGTGAGGAATCTAACTATTTTTTGTAACCTTCTACCACTTTATCTTCATTGACTTGTTTAATGGAAATCCTTTATATAGTTTCTCTAGGAGATCCTGACTTTGCTAGAATCCTAAAATACAACCCTCTTGCCTCAAAACATTACCTCGTATCAAGAGCCACTTATACCTACAACCAACCTAACCTTGCCTACCATCAACCTAATTTCACCTACAACCAGCCTAATCTCACCTACAACCAACCTAACCTTGCTTATAATTAGTTCAACCTCAACTACAACCAATTAACATCCTTTCAACAACTACTTGATAATCACCTCAACCAACCAATAACCTTTCAGCCCTTATTTGACCCTTGTCATAACACACCTCAACTATCTCAACCTCACCAATATTTGGGTTACCCACCCCAATCATCATATTAATTACCTCAACCTTATCAAAATTTTGATTACCTACCTCAACCATCATATAAATCACCTATAACCCCTTTGTGTCAACCTTCTTTATCTCAAAACCAAGACTTGGTCTATCCCCCTAGTCATACCACCAACAACTATCAACCCAACCACTATCAAACTAACCACTTTCAACCTACTTTATCAAAATCATCAAATCAAACTAATAATCATCCAACCAACAACTATCAAACTATCTTTTATAACCAATCAATGTTATCACCCTTATCGATGTTATCAAACCTATCAGTCTAACCTACTTTACCCACCTTCCTGACCTTATCAACCTTATCAACCCCATCAAATATAACCCATAACTACCAACCTACCTTATTAAACAAACCAAAATTGTTAAACCACCCAACCATATCAAACCTACCCACTATATTAAATATGTCAAATCTATCAAATACCTCAACCTTACCCAACCTCTCAAATAAACCTACCTTATCTACCTTATCCAACCAACCACAATTTTCAAACCCACCAATCTTATTAAACCAACCAACCTCACCAAATCAAACCAATAACTATTGACCAAATTTTTCCTACCTACCAACCTTATCAAGTATACGCAACCCATCAAATCACTCAAACTTGTCAAATCAACCAAGCATATTTAGCCAACCAACTTTACCAAACCAATCGATTATCTTCTAACCTCAAATATATTGGTGTACCCTCTTCCTAGGTAGTATACCCCACTATGGGAATAATATACCTTGATCCATGACAAAATTTTAAGGGCTTCTATCATTAGACTCCCCCAAATCAAACCCATAAATGCTTCTCTTCCAAAACCCATTTGGTTCTTAGAGAATGATTTTTGTACATATCATCATACAAATAGACATGTGGTAGATAGATGTGGGTCTTTTAATATGATCATCCAAAACCTTATCAATCAAAAGGAGGTTCTAAATAATTTTCTCCATGTTTCCCCCAACCCATACTTGAATTTATTCAAGCAAACAATCATTAAACCACTGTATTCACTCATTATCATGCAAGCCCATGACCAAATTCCTCAACACAATAAGGTCCCTTCATTAGATTTGGTCCTTAGTGCATCTATAATTATGGGAACCATAATCAAAACTCTAACTGATGTACTTGTTAACTAAGTGCACCCTTTTCAAATTCCTTTTAAAATCATCACTAAGGAATAATCAACCTTAAACCACCCACTTGTTGACCAAGGAGGGCCTTCTCAAATTTACTTTTAAAACATCATTAAGGAAACCAACCCACCTCTTCCACTTCCCATTTTAATGGAGCCAACCCAAGCTCAAAACACTTCATGTATAACTAAATCCAACCCAACTTCAATTAAAACCAAACCCATTCAATTCCTCTATAAGTTGCTAGTTTTCATCTACCTAATGACATTGTCCTTGGTTCAATACCCTTTTAAATAGGGTCAATTATTTGTCACCTTACCTTACCAAATAAACCAAATAAATAAGAAAACCCAACCAATAATCTAGATCAATCACCGATCCTACCTCCCTTAACCAATCAAATGAACCTCTAAACCAAAGCAATCAACTACGATCAACCCAACTTTTAATCCAAACACAATCAATCTATCTATCAACACAAATCAACATCAACCCTTCATTCACGATTTCTTGAATCTTGGTTACCCTTTTATCCAAACTACCTGCACCTTACCTAAGTTCCCTTATTGGGAAAATTTGGACACTCTTATTCACCCTACCTCTATTTTAGGATGATGTTCCCAACATCATTTTTGGACCTCAAACCTATCTAAATAAGACCCAATAATGTTTTCCTCACCATCACACCATAAAAGTGATCCCACCTAAACCACCACCTACAAAAATGACTTACTAACCACTAACAACTACAACATAATACCCCCTTTTGGAGGGTGGATAGAGTCATCTTCACACCTCCTAAGCCTCTTATTAAATAACACATTACCTTGGGATCATTTTCCCATCTTCAACCATCCATGGAAATAGAAAACTAGGGGAACTTTCACTCCATATGGATTTGACCATTTATCAACCCAAACCATACCTTAAAAATTAACCAAACTAACCCTTGGCATTTTTGCCTCAACCTATCAACCAACCAACCCTAAACTATTGGAGATTACCTTTCTCCTTCACCCAACCAAACTTATTTGGGAGTCACATTCTCCCCAACCTTTAGAGAGTACATTCTCCATCAACCCAACTTAAACCAAGTGGTATACCTAATTAGGGCAACCCATTCAGATACCACCCAACTTATTTGGGTGTCACCTTCTCTCCAAACTTTGGAGAGTAACTTATCCATCAACCCAACCTAAACCAAATCGTATACCAAATTTTGGAAACCCATTTGGACACCACCCAACCTATTTGAGAGTCACTTTCTCCCCCAACCATTTGATATTACCCTTCTCCACCACCTAAAGAACCATTGGAGAGTACCCTTCTCCACCAAACTATCACTTAACCAACCTTACCTTTTTATCAACCCAAATCATTTCCATGTCTCATCAAGTATTGGAAAGTAACTAGGGGACATCTACTCTCCTAATTGACATCAACCATTTATGAAAGCATGGATTTGTGGCATATTAGAACTCAAAACCCTAAATGCTTTTATGGTTGCATCATATTATTTTGTTAAACCAAGTTCTTAGTCACCTTGTGTCTAACTTAAGCTCATCCTTTACTTTCACAACAAATTAATTTCTATCTTTTTAGGTACAACTAACTACAATTGAATCATGTGATTATCTATCATAGTTATATCCCAGTATTTAACTATGGGTACCACGACTCTACCATGTCATAATTCTCACAGTACTTTCTATCTCTTTAAGATTAGTTCCCATGGTCATTGTCACTTAAACCTCTTTTCACCTATTAAACCTTCTTTTGATCTTATTTTTGACTTCATAAAGGTAACCCCTTGATCATGTATAATTAATTCTATGTCAAGCTAAATCAAACAAAATCAAAGTCAAAAATAAATCATGGGTCATTCTTAGCATTCATATATTGCTCCCCTAAAGGATATCTATTGAAAACCTTATTCAAAATTGTAAAACATAAGGTGGATTGATCCCTTGAAGGAAAACTATCAAAACCATTTAATCTAAACACAAACATATACCACTCATTTGAAGGATGGTTGAGTATAGAATTTGTCAAAGCTACCAATTTCTTGGAACCTTCTTGCATCAATTAACATCCCCAACCCTTCAAGCAAAATCTAAATAATCAAAAGACCCACAAGAAAAAACAAAAAAAAATTGAAAGCCAAAATCAGCTCTCATCAGTAGACTTCTCACATCGATCAATCTACATTGTATATGACATAGACTTGTTTACACTGACTCTTCAAGAACCTATAGAATAGGCATGTTAGTCACATAAGAAGGTTCCATTTTCATCTATTTCCCTTTTTACATTATAATTAAGGGATTTTGATCTTACTTGACACTATGTGATCAAGCGACTTCTTTTAACCAATGAACTAACAGTAATGCAATGCATGAAATGGGCTTATGTTCATAAGCCCACCCATCTTTCCATTATGGTCTTTGCCAATCGAAGCATTTAGCCTCTTCCTACTTTCATATCCACTTGTCAAAATGTATGTCTTCCCCTCTTACGTCATTAATTCCTGAAACTACACTCTTTGTACCCTTTCACTAGGAAATGAGGCACTTTTTTACCAAACCAAGTGGTACCCCAAATTAGGCAACCACTTTGAACACCACCAACCATTGGAGATTTCCTTTTTCCACAAATTAACCACTAGAGATCACCTTTCTCCACAACCCAACCTTACCTTTGTGTACCATTACCTAAACTAACCATTGGAAATCTCCTTTATCCACCAACAACACCCACCCTAGAGTTTACTTTCTTCACCCACCTATGAAGACTACTTTCTCCACCCACTCTGACCACCTCATCATCTTTCCATTGGTCCATTTCAACCTAACTAGTGCACATTTTTGTGATGATTTTTTCCTAGTCTTTTGACCATAATGACAACATTTCCATGTTGACCCTTTTGAATTTTCTACCACCTCATGCATATCAAACCCACTTGTGTCTTTTTTAGAGTAATTCCTACCTTGGACACACATGACACTTGACCTATTTGTGTTTTCCCTAGGAGTACTTCCTACCTTAGATACCCACCAAAAACATAAAAATCACTTAAGAGACTTACATTTATGAGTGTTCCCAACCACCAAACCTACTAGTGGTCACATGATTCATTTGTGACTTGTACTTCTTAACACTAACCCTTATTTTTATCAATATTGGTAACTTTAGTATTTGCATGATCTTGACTAATCACACTTAGTCATATTTTGTACACAAGTTTATGCTTCAAATTCCTAACCTTGTGTCACCACCTCATGACTCACCATATACCATTTATCAAACCCTAATCCAATTTTGGTTTTATCTAATTGACTCCCACTTTGAGGGGGAGAACTTCCTCTTACTCTCAGGGCAACCAAACACTTGACGCATACTTCATTTTTATTTTGCAACTCATTTACGCAAGCCACATAATGAAAAGGGGAAAAATATAGACATCAAAAATATTCATACCTATACTTTTGAATGTTGAAAATACCCCTAAACCGACATATGACCCTCTTAGGACTAATCTATACCAATATATCCTAACTAAGCTCATCCATAGTCAATTTTAAAAACTATCTCAACCTAGCCTTCAACCCATTTTTCTTTTAGGACCTAACCATTGATGGTCAGGGTAACCATCGATGGTTACCCTTCATAAATCCTAACCATTGACAGTCGGGGTGCACTGCCTAAATATTCAACATGAAAATCACTCTACTTTTCTTTATTATAATTATTTTTTCCATATCCATATGTGAATTCATGTATGATCAAGTTAATTTTAGAACCTCTCATCTTTTCCTATATAAAGAGAAGAGAGGGAGAGAAAAGAGGTGCATAGATCATTAAGAGAAAGTCATCAGTCATCATCATCTTGTTATATAGGTATCTCTTCATCAATAATCATCTTTAGCTAGCTCAAGAACTTCTCCAAGCTATCAACTATCAACCATAAGCTAAGTATATTATTCTTCTTTTAAGTTTTAGTTATTTAGCTTTAATAGTTTTTTAACTTTAAGCACCCCATCTCTACTAAGCATCCCTTGACCATTCTTAACCACCTGAGTACCAAAACATTACCCTTGATATCTTTAAGGCTCTCTCTATCCCTCACAACCATTAACCAACCTCCATTAACCTATATAACCTTTTTATAACCAACCCATAACCTATTTTATCCAAAATCAATAAGCTATGAAAAAACCACAATAACTGTTGATGATCATCCTAACCACTGACAGTCATGTTCACCTTCAATCTTGACCATCGATGGTCAGGTTGACTATTGATGATCACTATGTAAAATTAGACACCCAAAATTAGCAAGCATAAACCACTTCTCAACCTCAACCAAAACTCTATTTTCTTGATTTTTGTCACAATACAGACTAGAAACAATACCTTGACCATACCTACACCATATTTTGGATAATTTGGCTTTCACCTTAATGTTATCTTATTAATCTAAGAATTTTTTTAATAGTATTTATTTCACCTAAATTAAGTACTTTCATTTATGTTATATAACCTTTTTTTATCAACATTAATTTGTATTAAAAGGTGGATTGACAACCTCCAAGGAAGTCATGTACTTCTTATATTTAACTTGCTAGGCAATCCACCTTCCTAACTAACTAATCAACCATTTCTTTAGTGTTTTCTTATTTTTAGGTCTTCCTCCCAAACCAAAGAGGATCTCTTCATAGTCTTCTAATTTAATGTGCACATAATTGAATAGGTTTTCCAACCACACTCCTATTGAGTTTCTTTTCTTTCTTTCCTAGATCTAAAGCTTAAAATTTACATGAAATGCCTTGAACCATTTATAACTCAAAAATCCTTTTCTAATGTTTTACTAGGTAGTATGCACCATGACATTCATGTAAAGTGTGTAGATAGTTTAGGTATTGAAAAAATACAAAACATATGTAGGTTAAATTTCATGGGAGCACCAATGGCATATGTATGGACAAGGTAACATCATGGTGTGATGTCCATTACACAAAAGACAATATAAAATATGCAATTAAAAATATATATTCATAAAAAGATAATTAAAAGACATAAATACATTCAATATCATATAATTAGATAAACATTCACAAAGAAAACATGCCATGTAAATATGTACAAAAATTTATAAATGTTATGACTTTATTGTATCAAAAATGTGGGGATTAAGGTGAGCAATATAGGATTTTTTTATGCCTTTTTTATTTCTATTTCTTGCCTCGAGTAAGGATAGAGACATAATGATGATGTTTTTGAATAATAATGAGAGATGGGTGGATGCAATAAAAGGGGATGATGGGATTTTGACATAGGTCTATTAAAATTGTTAGTATAAGTTTTGAAGGATATGTAGTGGACTTGTTGGGTTGACAAGGAAATCCATAAGGAAAAACTAATATGAAAGGATTATGACTAAGGATTGAAAGATAAGGGACCAAAGGATAGGTGATAGGGGGATGAAGGAATCTATAGATACCTCTCCAATAGTCTTATACTCCTACCCATAATTGACTAAATGAATTCCTTATCCTACTGACATTTCACTATCACACCATACATTTCCTTCCCAAAAAATCTTATGATTTTAAGACCAAGGTCAATACTTTAAATGGAGTGAGACATGCATTAAATGGACATAATGATAAGGGATAAAGTGACATGGAAAGAGGTGTCCCTTAATACTCTATGTATTTAGGAATGAGGTACTTATATATGAAGGATCATCATGAGTGACACCAGATATTTGGTTTTCATCATTATGCTTATCTAAGGTGCCAAAAGTGTAGTTTTCACCATTAGACATTTTTTTTGACATTTTCTAAATTTTTAGGGATTTTAGAATAAGACTATGCACAAAATGTATAAGGATGATATGGATTTACTCAAGTACATATAACCTTTTTATATGCATTATATTAATTATCTAATTTAATTCCTAACCCTCTTGGGTGACCAATTTATATGTCACCAATCTGAACTTCATGACAATAACATATGGTCCTAGCCAATCATTATCAAACTTGTCCTTTTCATCATGGTCTGCATTTGTATTTTTATAATTTTCCTTAAGGATTAGGTCACCAATTTGACTTTCTTATTATATTGGTTGCATACTCAATTTTGATATTATTTTAAATGATCAAGAGTCTATAAACATTTAACATACAAAATTTTGAGCTCTTGTAACTATGTAAACCTATATGATTATTCATTGATTAGCTTTGAAGTGAGATATGTAGTTAATAGAGTTTGACCTTAATTAAAAATATTGATTCGATGCCAAAGACTAAGGAATATGGAGTTGTACCAATTGGAATATAGACACTTGTGTATTAATCCCATAATATAGGATATAATTTGAGATGCCAATCTCAACCATCATCATTATTAATATTCTTAATAATTTTGATAAGAGTTTTATTTGTCCCCTCAACTTGACCATTATATTTTGGGTAATAAGGTGTAAACCATTTATGTTGGACATGATATTTATGACATAAATATTTAATGTCTTTATTTTTTAAGGATTTTTTGTTCTCTAAGATGATGAAAAAAGGAATACCATAACATAAAATTATGTGATTGAGGATAAATTTTGAGATATGCTTACTAGTGACATATATGAATGTCATAGCTTTCACCCACTTGGTAAAGTAATCTATGGTGGTAATGATATTATTGTAGCCATCAGATGATGAAGGATTAATTTATCCCTTGAGGTCTAATCCCCAAGTGGAAAAATGGCATGGGCTGATAATTGGCTAAAATTCTTGAGACAAAGCATGTATTAGATCCCCATATTTTTGACAGGATATGCACTTATGGACATACTAATAGGCATCATGATCCATGGTGGGCCAAAAATACCAATCCAAAGTATCTTCTTGGTTAGGACCATCCCACTAACATGGATTCCATAAATGCCATAATGGACCTCTTTGATATCCAAAAAAATCTCTTATGAGTTTAAATATCTTGTCATAACCTCATCAGTAGATCATGCTACCAATGATGGTGTAACAAGAAGATTTTTGGATGAAGGATTTATGGTGATGATGGTTAATATTAGATGAAAGGATATAACCATAGATATAGGATTGTATGCCTTGGTACCAAGGAAGATTAGGACAAATAATTACACACACACACACACACACACACACACACACACACACACACACACACACACACACACACACACACACACACACACACACACACACACACACACACACACACACACACATGTTTATATGCCTTTATCTAAGGAAGTGACAATATCTATTCCACTAAGAAGTGGGTTTCATGTATATAAGGGGTCATCTATAGTAATGATCCAATAGTGTCCATCACATAAATAGACTTATTAATTTCCCTTGGTATTTGATCAATGTATATGGATATAAATTATGTCTTTAGATTATCAACCATCTATTTATATGGGAGTAATTTATCATCCTTTTTATGAAATTAATTATTGACTTATTTAATGATAAACTGAGAGTCATCATAGAATGCAGGTGTTGGATATTACATTGACAAGCTAACTAGAGACGTGATATTAGGTCCTTATATTATGAAATGTTATTAGTGCTTGGTAATGTTATCCTAAAATATTTTGGAATAAAGTCTCCTTGAGGAGTGACAAGATGGATGTTGTCTCTCAAACCATTAGTGGTGAAGGAAATGTTAAAGTATAAATTATAGAAGTAAGACTCTTTATTTTTCATGATAGATTCATTAATAAATGCTATTGTTAAGGAAGCTATGTTAGATAAGGTAGCTTTTATTAATTGATCTACTAGGACCTATCCTTTGGTTACTTTTTAGTTTATATACTTAATGCCAAATTCACCCAAGAGTATTATGCACTTGGCCATTCTTTTAGTGAGGAAAAATTTGGATAATAGATATATAAGATGATATATCTTTTTGATGATCTTAACATCATTATTGAGTATGTAATACCTAATATTTTGAGAATTAAATACAACTTCTAGACATGATTTTTCTATTGGAGTGTAGTTTATCTCATAAGAGACAAAAGTCATGCTGAGATAATAAATGACATGTTCATTTCCATTATTGTCATGCTACGTTAAGAGAGATCCTAGGGCACATTGAGTGGCTGAGACATAGACGAGTAAAAGATTTCTAGGCATTAGTGGTGTGAGCACTGGAGGTTTTAAAAAATATTGTTTGAGATATTCAAAAGCCTTTTAGAAATTTAGAATCTAGTGAAACTAAGATCCTTTCTTTAATATATATGTGAAAGGTTGACATTTATAAAAAAGTTATGAGATGAAATGATAGATGTCTTGTAATTTCCCTCGCAGGATATAAAACTATTTGAAATTTTTGGGAGTAGGCATTTTAGTAATAACTTTGACCTTAGCTAGATCAATATTAATCCCTAGATGAGAGATAATGAACCCCAAGAGTTTCCTAGATGTAACCATGAATACACACTTCTTAGAGTTAAGATGAACTTTATATTCTCTCAGCCTTTCAAATATCTTTTGGAGAACTAAAATATGCTTATTCTATGTTTGAGACTTTCACAAGATTTCATCAACATAATATTATAATATATCATCTATCATATTATGGAATATAATAGTCATATATCTTTGATAAGTATCACCAACATTTTTATTCCAAAGTTTATGCACATAATATTTTTAAACTTTATTATTTATTGATGATTTTTCTCTTACAAGAACCCATCAAATATAAATCTATTTGAGTGCATGACTTATAGGGTGCACCAAGAAAAGGGTTGGTATAACTTTGGTGCTTCATAGGATTGTTGGCCAATATAACATTACCTAAAACCACTATAATCTACTCTTATCCAATTCCCTAAGCAAAAAAATGAGCTTATACACTCTCCTAAGTGATTCACCATCCAAAATAACCCATACCTAAGTAAAACCCCTTTTACCCACTTTTTCTACTACATCAACCCACTCAACCTTGTTGGGAATTCACTGCACATTATGGAAATTCATTGTCCCAAGTCGATGTAGTTCGAGGCCTAACAAGTCTATTTCCTACCAAATAAAGTTGACCTAGTTGACCATGTTAGTTGAATTATTGGGACGGTTTTGGGTCAATCATTGGCTATAAATATCCCCTAAACTTCATTTCTAAAGAGAGCATAATTCAATTATACATTATTAATTCTATCAAATCTGTTTATACTATCAATAGGAGGTTTCATTGCTTCAGTTTTTTCATTGGAGAAGTAACACTTATCTTATAGAGGTCTTAGATGTATAGGAAAAGTCTTATATCCTAGAGATTATCTATCTTTATGATCCTTACAAGCCACAATAACCTCTTTCAAAGCACCATTGGCCAAGGGAAATATTGAGGCACGATGGTTTTACTTCAACAAAGGTAAGTATACTCCTAGCCTTTCATATTTTGATAAGTAGATGTTGTATAATTATTGGATTGAATTATATCTAATTTAACATTTTTAAGAATAATGTATTTTTATTCCTATTTTAATTAAGGTTATAGATTAATAAATCAATACAAAATATAGCAATAATTACAGTCCTAATTTGTATTATTGTTTATCTTTTTCACCTTTCTAAAAATAATAATACATAGGAAGAAACATAACTTAGAAAATAAATTGAGATGGCTGATACAGAGGTTAAAAATGGTTGTACATAACTAGGAAGGTGTAGTAAACCTAAACCTATATTTCATTTGGAAAAAGGACATGAGTGCTAAAAATTGGACATTTTGGTATCTGGCGTTGTTCATTCTTGCTACTATTGTCAAAACTGATCAAAGAGATATAAAACTTTTTGGGTAGTTGCACTATGTCTGTGTGAGCCTACCTATGAAAAATCAAGTATTGGTTATCGATGGAGGATTTTATAGATTTGATTTTGTCTTCAAACCCATATCCTCCATCATGATTTATAAAATGATATTTGAGTCATATTGAGAAAGGGGGGTTAGTGTTTAATATGTATTGAACATGAAATCCACACCCTCCAAAGAGGGATCAATCCATATGTAGTTCTCTCACATAATGTGCTTTGTGCAATAGTGTGATGTGGATATAAATTCCAATTTGATAGTGTTTGAGGTGGCTAGGGAATGGTATGAGGAGTTGAGTATGTTTTTAGCTATGTTGGGTGATTGTATGTAAAGAATAGGAAAGTTTTTCTTAGTGTTTTGCTTATATTTTTGCTTTATTTTTAATTTTTGTCACATTCCTTGTAAATGAGCTTTGAGTGGAATTTCATAGGGAATAATTATTCATGGGTCAGATGTATTTATGCTAGGCTGACCTAATTAAGTATAAGGACTAGATGAAAATGACCACTGGGGCTCAAAGTGTAAGTGGATAGGATCACCAAAAATGGGACACTTTGGTGCTTGATGATATAGTCCAAATAGGGTGCTCTTATCATATAGGCGTGGGAACTAAGGGAATAGGATTGGCATGGGGAATACTATTTGGCTGAGGTAGAATGATTGTCTAGAAGGTTTTGGATGACTGATAATGAGCAAAAAGGTGTATAAGAGGGTCATAAGAGCATGCAAAAAGGACATATGGATGGGGTCTCAAAAGCCACACTCAAACCACCAATTTGTATAGTTTATATGGCTACATTTACCCCCCATTATTCTAGTGATGCAACAAAGTGAAATACTAAGATAAAGGAAAAATAGAAAGCATACCTAATCTTACCTATAAGGGTGAAGCCCATGAAAATGTGTGATATTGATTGTATATATAGAGAGCACAACATGAATCATAAATCTACAAGATAAAATAAGGAGTGGATCAGTTCTTACTAGACACGCTATGTCTAAAATATGAATGTACAAAGGCTGGGTAAAAGAGAGAGGAAGAGAAAAGAACAAATACACACCAGGTATGCAAACCAATATAAAACCTATCATGATGTTGAGTGATGATGGGCATGTGCTGTACCAAGAGTAATATTACGAATGGAGTTGAGTGATCAATTTCCCAAGGGTAGCTCAAGAATACAAAGGCTAGCCAGTCCTTTGGCTCTATTATTGCCCACTACGTGTGAACTATGAACTGATACCAGTATGAATGTGTATCATATGAGATGGCTAATGAAGCCCATAAATGCTCTATGATCTGATAATGTGGCATGGATATCTAAATATTTTATTTCAATTAATTTCTTACTTAAGTTCTAAAGAAAGAGAGAAAAGAAACTCAAAATGAGTAAGGTTGAAAAACTTGATTGATAGTGCATGTGTTGAAATCAAAATATTGTGAAGATATCCTCTTTGGCTTGGGAGGATGACCTATAGATAATAAATCACTAAATCAAACTTTTTTGTTATATAAAAAGTTGGGTGGACTACCTAGTGATAACTAGATCATGAAAGTGAGAGCTTATTTAGGGGTTGTCAATCCATATATTTTAAACAATTAAGCTTATAAATATAATAGGAGAAGTACTTGCATCAATTAATCAAAAGGTATTGAAATTGAATGCAAGAGTGCTTGCTAAGAAAATGGAATATAAATTATTAAGTTAGTGATAAACTAATTAATACTAGTGTTAAAGGGTTGAGATCAATCTTAAAAAAATTTGAGAGGGGTTATGTGAATAGGCAAGAACACAAAATCAAGTTTGATTAGGTGTAGGTAAGTGAAATTAACTCGTTATTTTTTGGTGCCACAGTGACCATCAGTGGTTGGGATGATCATCAGAGATTAAGGTGACCATCATTAGTCAAGATGACCATCATAGGTTGAGCATACCATCAATGGTTGGGTAGACCATCAATAGTTGAGAAAACCATTGGTCATTGAGTCAACCATCAATGGTTACTATGTGAAGATCTGGGTTGGTAATTTTGGTTGATTGATGAGATCTAAAAGATGGATTCTGAGAGATGGATAAGACTTGGATTTATTGTGAAATGAAAATAAAGTAGATGAATACTAATTAATAAGTACTTATCTTACCAGAATTCTATTGGGTGGATGGTTGAGGTAATTGATTTGTTAGTAGAATCTAGCTTGATTTTGACAGAGTAATAGTACCCAAGAAGTCGATGGAGAGGTGCCAGTAAGTTGACTCCCTGATATGATTATTTGATTATTAGATTGTTAATGGTAATTGACCTACAAGAAATAAAATCCTAGATGCACAAGATCTTGATAAAAATTAAAAATTCATTGATGCTTTGTAGATGCCTTTTCACCTATTTACTCCTCTTTCTTATAGGCAAAGTGAGAGAGTTACAACAACACATGAAATGGGCTTTCTAAAATTAACTCATCTATGCAAAGGCTCATAATAAAAATTATCGGGATATTTTTAGAAAAACATAATGAGTAGTTTTCATGATAGAGGTTAAAGAGGTTAAACCTAACCATCAACTATCAGTGTGATCGTCAGTGATCATCTTCAATATTTGTGGTCAAGGGTCAAGGGTAAAAAGAGGTAAAAGACTAGGTTAAGTTAGTTTAGTCAAACTAACTATGGGTGAGATTAGATATGGTTTAAAGGCTTATATTAGTCTTGAGAGGGTCCCAAGGTGGTCAAGGGCTAATTTGACATTTGGAATTGTGGTTTGCATATTTTTAGTGTCTATATTTTGCCCCTTTTTGTTGTGTAGCTTATAAATCAACCAACTAAAAAATAAAAATTGGTATTGGTCAAAGGTTTGTTGATTGCCTTGAGTATGGGAGGAGGTGTTCCCCATCAAATAGGGAGGAAATGAGGTAAATCATAATCAAGTGTAAATTTTACATGGTTGGTGAAGGTGATGACAAAGGTAGAATGTCATTATGGTGGATAGGTTGGGCACTAAAGTGCAAACAAGTGCACAAAGTGTGACAAAAGAAGTGATATATAAGATTATGCCAAGATAAGGTTGTCATGGTTGATAATAATAAAGTTTGGTGCTAAGGGTTAAATGACCAGTGTACTACATGACCGCATTGAGGCATGGTGGTTGGGTACACCTATTAGTCTCCTAGACAAGGTCAGTATTTCTATGGGTATCCAAGGTAGGAAATGCTCCCATGGAAAACACAAATAGGTCAAGTTTCATGGGTATATATGGTAGGAACTACTCTTGAAATACATAATTGAGTTAGGTAAGCATGAGGTGGCACTAATTCAAAAAGGGTCAACATGGCAATGTTGTCACTATGGTCAAAATACTAGGCAAAAGTTGTCACAAAAACATGCACTAGTTGGGTTAAAATGGACCAATGGTGAGGTGTTAAGGTGGTTGAGTTGGGTGGAGAAGGTAGTGTTTATAGGTGGGTGAAACTAGTTGGGTTACGATAAAGAGGGGGTTTACAAGGTTATATTGGTAAGGTTTGCAAAGAAATTAACCATGCCTCAGGTAGATGGCTCAAGAGAAATATGAGAATAGGCTAGGTGTTAGAAATGCTTAAATGAGTGAGGGGTAAACAAAATACAAAGTGTAGGTTAGGTTAGTGAAATTGTTAAATAGTAAGGATGCATAGACAAAAGAGTTGAAAGTGCCAAGTGAAATCTAGGATAGGATGGTAGAAAATGCTTGAGCTGGGGTAGGCATTAAAGAGAAGGTAACAAGGTATTGGCTGGCTTAAACTAATTTAGGCATCAAGAAAGAGGATTAGGTGCTTGGTAGGTATTGGTTTGATAGGCTAAGGTAGGTATCAAAACTTTTTATAGGTGAGGGTTGTGAGAGGTAAGGTGGTGTAGGTAATGGATGCAAGTTAGGGTAGGGTAGGTTGGTTGAGGTCAACTTAGGTTGGTAAACATGTCAATTTATAAATGAGAAATGTTAATGCATGTTAACCTTTATTTATATTGGCATGTGAGTAGATCCAGATGAGGGATCAAGTCCCTAGGATCTTTTTAGATATTCATCACAACATGACCCCAGTTGATTGAACCCATATAGATGAGGTAGGGTTTGGAGCTATGAGGCACTACCAGAATATGCCCCAAGATGCATCCATGGTCATAACACTCATTGAGAGATGGGATCCTACTATGAAAATTCCTACTTCTAACCAAGATGACCATTATTCCTAAGGATGTGTATAGGATCACTTGACTTCCACTGCATGGTGATCTGATCTACCATATCAAGCATGAGGATCGAGATGATCATGTTGAGCTCTTGTATGGAGATGATAGTGATTAGGTTAGATGGCATGCTAGGGGATTCATTTATATTATAGTTTATCAAAGGGTTCTAGCTGAGAGGAGACTTATGAACATACTCATGATTGCCATGACCTACTTTGGGCTTTCCAACTCAAGCAGTGAGAGATTTCCTTATTTTCTACTGTGAGTTTTGGTCAAGCTATTGCTAAGTTAGATGATATTTGGTTAGATTCCTATCTTACTAGTGCAAATATATAGAGAGTTATGGGTGTTTAGGTCCCATAGGAGATATGGCATCTGTGTTGGCATGGGTTTACATTGCTAGGCCTATGAGCATATTCAAGTGTTGAGGCTAGTAGGGATGTCATGGGATAGCTACACATAGATTGACTTCCTTGTTGGCTTTATGCATTAAATGGGGGAATTTTTTGCATCAAGTTTAGGAGGTGGGGCTCAGGGTTCACTGGGTGCACTAGTGATAGGCAATATCACATGGAGGCCATACCTCTAATTTTTGATATGGCTAGGGTACAGGAAATAGATACACTCCCTCTAGAGTTAAAGATGGATACTTAATAGGCAAGATGGAGAGGTGGATTCAATCCCATTTGATAGGTTACATTTATATTTTGGTCTGGTACATGGCATTCTAAGCCTATTCCTTAGGTACAAAAGGGAGGATTTAGAGATTCTACTACTAGTGCCATAGCCTACTCCTATAGTTCTAGATGGTACATATAAGGAATTGTTAGTTAGGGCTCTAATAGATGATGTCAAGTTTTTATATGGGTACATAGCATGGTACCAACCCATATATGTAGCGATAAATATTAGTGAAGACAATGGAGGTACGAGGTCAATTTCCATGGATCCAACTAGCTAGGATAAATAGGTAGGGGTAGCTTTGATCATAGCATAGGGATAGGTAGAGGTTTTACAAGGATAGGTGGCCATAATCTAGGGCTAAATTATCATATTATAGGGCTAGTTTGTAACCTTACAGAGTTGAATTGCTTCCATCATAGGTGAGAGTGATCAGGTTAGGACCTCTATAGGCTTGGTGACTCAAGAGAGAGACTCTCTATGGTAGAGAGGAGGAGCAACAGTAGTAGGATAGGTAGCACCACTTGACTTTACCCATACAACATGATACCTAGATATAGTGGAGGATATATGGTACTATGAGGCTATATTTTTGGCATAGTTTCTAAATGAGCTCTAATGGGGTGAGTATAGGGCTAGCTTAGTAGGGGGATCTAGTTTAGTGACACTAGAGTGGTGGGTAGTGCCTATACCTAGATAGATGGGGATAGGTAGTGGATTGGTAGGTATGGTAGGTAGACTAGAACTAAGATCCAACGGTGTTCCTAGAGGCAATGGTGCCCTTAGGGCATATATATAGCTAGATATATGTATATTAACCTTTGTATATCATTTTGATTTCATCTTATAAGCCAATGTGGGGAGATGTACATTTTTGAGAGAGAGTTTTGGCTATCTATATGTACACATTTATATGATCATTTAACTTATGAGTTTATATATATGCTATTTATGTTCATGTGTATGGTATATGATTTGATGTTGATGTTTATTTATTATGATGTAATGCTTATATGTGATCATGGATTATTCTTATGTTATGAATTTTTAGCTTACGTATGAGATGGCTTGGATTTATGCTTATGCTTATGACATGCTAAATCTTAATGTGTATATACTACATTAGTAGACTTTAAACATGTGGTGGAAAATGGTCAATTATTAAATGCTTATCGATGTCATTACTTTATGTTGTTGGTCATGGTTATGGTTGTTGATATGGTTATGTTTATGACATGAGTATTTTTAATGAGTAATTTGGACTTCATTATGTTAAGACATGTTAATGTTGATTTTATTTCTTATGGACATGATTATCATATATGGTATGGCAATGGGGATGGTCATGGTTATGCATATGGTTATTTTTTGTTAGTATTTATCATAAAACACATGAGATAGTTTAATTAACAACAATAGATAGGAGAATAGAGAATATAATAAAGAGGCAAACTCCATAATGAAAATATCAACTAGTCATGATAGGGTGAGTAGAGAGTACATAGCTTCTTCATCAATAAGGACTAAAACAAAGCTGAAGTTGGATTGACTTAATGAACATAATCCCTTAGAATTCTTCACTTGAGCATTTGTTAGTTGGTTAGAAAGGTGTCTTGACCACATAATGCCAAGTAAGCTAAAAAATCCCTTGCATATAGTGTAAAGGGGATATGGGTGAAAATAGAACTGTATTACAAGACTAGCATGCCTCCATTATAGGTGTTTGAAAGACCAAGGTAAATAAGACTATGCCAAATTTGTGTAGATTGACCAATTTAGGAAGTATACTTGTAAAAGTTGATTGTGGCTTTCCACACTATTTTTCTTTTATTTTGATTATGATAATGGGTTTTTTGCTAATTGTTGTATACGAGAAGTTGATCGATGCAAGAAGATTCTAAGAAATTTCTATGATTTTGACAAATGCTTGCTCATCCATCTTTCAAGGGAATGGTTTAATTTTATGTGATTTGTTTAATGCTTTTGATAGTTATCCTTCGAGGGATCAGTATACCTTATGTTATGGCAATTTCAAAGAGGTGTTCAATAGTTATCCTTCAAAGGAATAGTTCATGAATACTATGAATGACCCATGATTGGTAATGATAGGACCTTTTTTATATTGATTTGATTTTACTTGACATAGACTTGTTTAGGCTGGCTTAGTGATTCACCTTTATGAAGGAAAAATCAAAAGCACAAGAAGGTTGATTAGGTGTGAAGAAGTTTAGGTGACAATGACCTTGGGAATCCATCCTAATAAGGTTTAGAAAGTACCAAGAGAACAATGCCATGGGTAGAGTTGTAATACCCGTTGTTTAAGATAAGGATATGTCGGTGACAACTAATCACATGATTCAATTTTAATCGGTTACCTCTAAAATAGGGAGAAGAATGTGGGTGGATAGCAAGGGATGAGTAAGTAAAACAAAAGGTGAACTTAATCCTTTTTAACAAAAAAATGGACATAAATGTGAAGAATTGAGGGGTTCAAGCTCTAGGTAGCCTTTGAGAGAAGATAACTGATAATCTCCTGATCCATGCTTGTGGGTTATGATATAAGGTCAAATCTAATTGAAAGCAAACTTGCCCTACTTTCTTTTCTCCATATTAGTGACATGTTGATTTTCCTTTAGGATAAGGTCTTTGATATTGAATTCATACACTTTAAGGTGTTTGTTATAAGCATGTTTGATATTCTCTTGGTATATATGGAGGTGGGTGAGGGATTCTAGATGATTCTAATCAAGTAGCTCAAGTTGGGATAAATGGTGCTAATGATAATCATCCTCCAAAACAAGATCTTATAAAGATATGTGAAGAGAGGGAATTTGGACTTCAAGAAGAAAGATAGGCTCTACTATAAATACAAGAGAAAATAGGGTAGCACCCGTAGGGGTTCTAATGCTAGTATGATATTCCCATAAGGTGAAGGGGATGTGTAAATGCCAATCCCAACTAGATACACTAACCATTTTAGTTAGCATGTTATTAATGTTTTTGTTAGAGGCTTTTAACTGTCTATTGACTTGATGGTGATAGGGTGAGGAGAAGATTAAATTAATGCTGAGTGAATCACATAGACCCTAGACTTTCTTATTCTTAAAGGATTTACCATTGTTAGTGATAATCTTATGAAGAACACCAAAGTGGTAGATGATATCATGGTTGATAAAGTCAACAATATTTTTTGCTTTGGTTGATACTAGAGGGATAGGCTTGACCCACTTGGTAACATACTTGGTCATTGTAATAATATAATGGTGTCATTGAGAGGATAGGGGTTGATCTCACCAATGAGGTCCAGACCCCATTGTGAAAAGGGTCAGAAATTGATGGAAATATGAAGGCTATGGCTATGTGTGTGATGAAAATTAGCATGTTGTTGACACTTAACACATTTTTTCACATAATCACAACAATATTGGTTAAGGGTAGGCCAATAATAATTGAGGTGAAGGATGTAATTAGCTACAATGAGGAAACTAAAGTGTCCCCCATAGATGTCATCATGCATTTCCTTGATAGCATATGAGGCTTCTTGACTGTGTAGGCAATGAAAGAGGAGAACATCAAAGTTACATTTATAAAATATTCCTCCCTTAATGGTGTAGTGATCAATACTCTGAATAAATACTCTTTGATAATTCCTAGAGTGGCTAGAGGGAACTATGCCAAGGTTAAGGTAGTCAAAGGTTTGTTGATACCAAAGGTTAGTTTGGGTCTCCTTCACATTGAAAATGATAGGAGAATCTAGTTTGAAATAGGATGGTTGGGTAAGTTTGTTGATAATGATAGACAACTTAGAGTTTGAGGGTGCAAATGGTATCTGAGAGGTAATGGAAGCCATGGTGTTGGTAAAATTATTGGTAGATCATGGGGTTGATTGAATGTGGTAATGCTTAAATGATGCCAAGAGTTAATCAACTAGTTATTTATACTATTGTAAAACATCATTCTTACACTGATAAGATCCATTGACTTTATTGACCATAAGTTAGGAGTTTCCAAATATATTGATCATTTGAATACTAGGGCTAAGGTAGTCTAAAAGCCTATCAATAGGGCTTCATACTCAACCATGTTGTTATTACCTTAAAAATAAAGTTTTAAGGACAAAAGGAGAGGTTAAATATCAAAGGGGATAAGGATGATACCTACTCCTAGGCCACATTAACATTTCAATCCATCAAAGAACATGGTGACTTGATAGGTGAAATATTCTTGAGATAGGGCCATGATAGACTCATTGGGGAACTCAAGAAGAGTAGGTTAGTTATCTGCTAAAGGTGCTTTGACCAATTAGTTGGCAATGACTTGCCCCTTAATTGATTTTTTCTAAAGGAACTCAAGACCAAATTCTAATAAGAGCATGAGCCACTTGGCCATACACTAGTTTAGGTATGGCTTGGAGTGCATATACTTGAGTGGGTCAATTTTAGTTATGACACAAGTTTTATGGTTAAGAAGGTAGTGGTAGAGTTTGGTGGCCATAAAGACCAAAGTAAAGAAGAATTTATTGGTATGGGTATATAGAGTCTCATATTCTGGTAACATAGGGCTGACGTAATATATGGCTTGTTGTCTATGTTATTCATCTCGATGAACCAACATTTTCCCTAGGGAATGGTTAGTGTCAAAGATATAAAGGTAAAAAGGTTGGTCATCTTTGGAAGGGGTAAGGATAGGTGGTGACAAAAGGTACTCTTTGATCAAATCAAAGGCCTTTTGACAATTTTTATTCCACTTAAAAGACACATCCTTCTTTAGAATGTGGTGGAAAGGTTGGCACCGGTCTAAATGTTGATAAATGAAAAAAATGAATGGACTAAATTTTCCCTTGCAAGCTTTGAATTTTCTTGAGGTTGGTAGGAGGGAGCATGTCTAGGATTGATTTTATTTTGACAAGATCGACTTTGATTCTATGTAGGGAGATAATGAAACCTAGAAGCTTGCTTAACATGACCTTGAAAATGTAATTCTTGGGTTAAGGTAGACATGCTAGTGGATAATTTACTCGAAGATGATCTAAAAAATAGCCAATTGATCCTTTCAGAGTTTGAATTTTCTAGAAGGTCATCCACATAGTCCTCCATGATCTTATGGATAAGGTCATGAAAAATTTAGGTCATGGCATGTTGGTAGGTTGTACCCACATTATTTATATTTAAAGGCATGAATATATAGAAAAACATTACCCAAGGGGTAGTAAAGGTGGTTTTATGTTGATCTTCAGGAGCAATTAAGATCTGATTGTAACCTAAGAACCCATCTATGAGAGACAACATCTCATGGCCAACTGTAAGATCAACAAGTTGGTCGATGCTAGGTAAGGGAAAGTCATCTTTGGGGTAAGTGATGTTGAGGTCATGAAATTCCACACAAATATATAGTCCCCTTGTGGCTTTAGTGATAGGCACAACATTCGAGACCCATTAGGGGTGGTCAATAGGTTGAATGAAGTTGATAGATAAGAGATGTTGAATCTCTTCTTTGAAGAGAAGGGATATATAAGAATGTATGCATCAAATCTTTTTCTTGACAATTTTGGCATCATGGTGAGTGATAATGTTATGGGTAGCAATGGTAGGGTCAATCCTAGGCATATCATTATAAGACTAAGAAAAGGCTATGTTTTGGTCTTGAAGGAAGGATGGGGAGTCCTGAAGTTCTTCGATATGTAATGATTGACCAATTTTGACAATACAAGGGTTATCTAAAGTGACCAAGTTGATATCTATGTTAGATTCATTCAACATGGTTAAATTTTTAAGGGAAAGTGATTTATGGATTAAAGAATCCAAGGCACCAAGTTAGGTGAGAGTAGAATCATCATCTTGACACTACATGGTGTTAATGGTAGGAGAGTCTTCTCATATCATCTCAAGATGGATCACAAGGATAGTCAAAGTCAACCCATATTTTTGATAAGTTAGGGGTCCAAGATTGATCATGTTTATGAAAAAAAGTTAGGTGGGATGATATCATCATCCTCACATGCGGGTATGGGGGAAGTCGATGAGGAAGGGATATCTTCCTCAACAACAATGGTAGTAGGTGTGTTGGGATGCTTTTTTGTAGGTAAGATGTAACCAAGGCCATGCTTCTCATGAGGTTTCTTGGTCTTAATGGAGACTAAATCATATGGGATATTTTCATATCTCCCAATACCAAAGCCTTTCTAGGCACATCGATGGAGGTATGTTTTGACAAAGCTCAATTTGTCTAGGTAGGAGAAACTAGTGGTAAATGGTCTAGGGGAAAGAGGTAGTGGAAGCACCAAGGGGTTTGTCAAGTCCCCCATAGAAAAATTAGGTCTAATAGTGTATAGATTTAAATTGAATAATAGTTCCAACATTGGATTCATATCCTAGTTGGTTGGTAAGTTGCCCATACTCGTAAGGAGTAGGGAAAGTATCAAAAGATAAAAAGTGATACTCCCATAGCAAAAGGTGATGAAACATTGATTCCAAAGGATCAATGGTGGGTATTTAGTGAAAAATTATAGAGGAACTAGTTGATACCTTATTGGTAGAAGGGGATATGATATCTACTTTGGTGGTTGAAGGTTGGGCTTTAGCTGATGAGGATGTATTGGATGGGGGTATTAGGACATTATTGGGGTGGTAGGTCATGTTGCATGTTGAGAAAGGACTTGGGTTGACTTGGATGTTGATGACCTATCCCTCATGTTCAAACTTAATGAAATGGTAGAGGGTATAGGGAATGAAACCCATGGAGTGAATCCAAGGTCATCCCAATAAGATGTTGTATTACAATTCGCCCTCTACAACATAAAATAATTTAGGGAGTGTGTGAGGTCCTACACATATATTAAGGATGATAATTCCCAAGGTAATGGTCATGGTATCATTTAAGGAATGAAGGATGGACAAGGATTTAGACATAACATTGTTTGATAGGTTGAGTTAGTTTTATGGCATGAGAGGAGGTTATGTTTATGCTAGTTTTCCCATCAATTATGACCTATTTGATGTAGGTTTGGTTGATGTAGGTAGTGATAAAGAGAGGAGAATCTGGGTCCTCAAGATGGATGGAGGGTATTTTTGAATCCTTAAAGGTAATAAGGTTAGAAATATATAGGGCACTAACAAAGGTGGATAGAGGTTAGGGGTCCTTGGGTTGGACCTCAATGGATTACAAAGACTATATTAATGCTTAGCAGTGATGGGGGAGATAGAGATAAACTCATATAATCTCATATTTTGTAGGATCTAATGGAATTATTTGAGGATAACTCTCTCGATGGATTATGAGGGGTTATATTATGAGGTACCTAAGATACACACCTTGGGTTTGGTCGAGGATGGAAATTGTTGAATGTAGGTTGGTTGGGAGTTTGAGGGGTATGTCCAAGGAATGGACACCTTATCCTTCCCCTTATCCTTATATTGTGCTCTCATGACCATGTTGATGATATGGATAGAAGGGGAGATTGAGATGGAGGATTGGTCAGACTCATCTCCACTCATAGGTGGGAGTGGATGAGTAGGTAAGTGTTGGGTAGGTATGATCAATGATTGGATTAGTATGGGTTCCATATGAGGTTCATCTATTAGCATATCATCCTCATCATAAAACTAATGGATTATGATTTGTAGAGATTTGAAATTCTCTATACCATGGTCAAGTGTCTTATCATAAGAACATACATGGTGTTCATTATACTAGATGGGATTTGAAGCTAGATGGTCAAAGGGTCTAATGGGGGGTAAGGATAAACAATAGGTTTGGAATAACCTATGGAGAATGGTTGAATAAAATTTAGCCAAAGATGGTAAAGGTTTAGTAGTTTTTTCTTTGGTGGTTGAGGCAAGATGTTATTTGGAAAACGTTTAGGTGGTAGGTGCTTTGGGTAAGGTGTTACACTTGGTTGATGGCTTTGGTTTAGACAAGGGGGTTGATGAGCTAGTGGGAGATCATAAGGTAGGTAGCCTAGGTATTGTTGGCATGATGAAAAGAGGTGCATTAGAGAGTAACTACAAAGGTGTCACCAAAATAGGTGGTGAGGTTTTGGTAGAGAGTATGGGCTTCCTACTCAAGGTATTGGGATGAAGCCCAAAAATATAAGCCAAAGTTGAGGGAGGTAAAGTTTGGGTCTTCTAGCCTTTGTGTGGCTTCACCTCTTTAGTTATTTTTTCCCTGTGCTTAGTTGGTGGGCTTGAAGGGGTTAGGTCCACTTTGATAGATAGGTGAGTATGGCTCAGTGTAGGGAGGATACCAAGGTTCTTGGTAGATCTGGTTGGGATGATAGGAGAGGGTTTGCTTACTTGGGTCTTAGTTGGCTTAAGTAGTTGAGGGTTGTTTGGTTTGGTGGAGGTTTTAGTTGGTTGGCTAGAGGGTTTGGTTTTTTGGGTAGATATGGTAAGATTTGGGTCAACAAAAGTGGTGAGTTGATCTAATCAAGAAAGGGTTAGAGGTTCCACTTAGGTAATATAAGGGAGACCTAATTTCTACTAGAAGGTGGCTCATTTCATGTCAAGTTGGGAGATAAATTCTAGTTTCTACCCTAGCCTAGAGAAGGGTTTATAGGTTGGTTTGGTTCCCTAAATGGTGGATCTAAAATATAACCCCCTCATTGGGGACATAGTGTTGGTAATCTCATCCTCTTCCTCAATAAAAATATGTGAGGCTTGGATAGGTATCTCCCTTGTGGGAGGAGTTGACATAGGGATTTTCTCCTTGGGAATGATTTCTGAAGGAGTGGTTTGCTCGATAGTTAAAATTAAAGGTGAGGCAGTGATGGTTGGTTTTTTTAGTATATTAGTTAAAATGGTCGCTAACAGCTCTAATACCTCAATAAGTGAAGGAAAAGAGGATGGTATTTCCCTAGTTTGAGTGTTCAAAGGAAGGTAAGGTGGGTCTATTATTTCAATTGATGATGAAGAATCAAAATATTGGACACTAGATGGTTCAAGATGGGGTGCATCAAGGACCATGTTAACTATTTGGGTATCATGAGAGCACTTGAAATTGTTGCTCTCATTCTTGGTAGGAGCATGGTTTGGTAAGGGTTACCTAAATATATCAATGGATTGGTTTGATGTTACATTGGGGTTGTCCAAGTGAGCTCCCCCATGTCAATGAGGATTACACAAGGCTCTTGAAAGTGTTGCACCTACTGACATCATACCCTATCACTCAATGGAAGGAACATAGATCATACTCATTTTACCAACTAGGTGTAGGATGAGAAGAGTTAGATTTTTGGGGTGGCTTGATGGGAGGAATTTGGATGATATTGGATTTTAATAACTTCTCCAAGATGGAAACATAAGATTCTCCAAGTAGAGTGAATTACTTCTAGTTGTTTCAAGTTTGGTTCTTAGGGTTTTTCTTTGAGGAGCTAAAGGAATTGAATTAGTCAATAGAAGGTTGGGGAGAAACTTTAAGGACAACTACATTCATGGTTCCCTTGTTCTTTGTGTTAGTATTGGGTTGGTTTCTTGACTTAGAGGAAGAAGCCTCGTTGTTTTTATAGGTTGAGTTCTTATTTTTGAGCTTAAGCTTTCCTTCATCAATGGCTTGGTTGTCTAATTTACATGCCATGGTAAAATCTAATTTAAAGGTTCAAAATATTTGGACACATAGGGTATAGGAGATATGTTTGGCACATGATCAAGCAAAGAGACCTATGAGTTCAGGTTGAGGTAGGGAGAAGGATAGTTGGTTGATTAGGCTCCTCCAATGAGCCACACAATTAGAAATGGATTCATATTCAAACTCCCATATAGATTAGAGGTTAGTGATAGACACTTTCTTAGAGATATTGATCAAAAAGTGATCCAAGAAGGTTTGAGCTAGTTGGGTCAAGGATAAGATGGAATGTTTGGGTAAGGCACTATACCAATCTAAGTCCATATCAGCTAGAGACATGGGAAAGGTACAAAGAAGAAAGACATCATCATAAGTGATGAGATAGAAAGCATGCCTAAATGCCCTAAGGTGTTATTGGGGATCCTCCTTACTTTGAAACATAGAGAACTTGGGAAGTTCCCATTGGGGATGATAAGGCTTAATATGTATAGATAGATGGATGGTCTCATTAAAAATTTGGTCATATGACAAGATGTTGTGAGAAACTGAAATGGATGACTCTAAGTTAGTCATCTTCTCCATAAGCATCTTCATTAGGTCTATTTGGGGTTGTGTACCTAAGGGGTTATAAGATGCATAATGCTATGATGGTTGGAAGACATATGGATAGTGGGTAAGAGGTTAGGACGCTGCCACATATGGGTAAGTGGATGTCAATGGTTGGGTAGAAGACACATAAGGGTAGGTAGGGGTAGGTGGTTGGGTAGTGGGTACATATCATTATATATTAGGGATGTAACCAAAGGTTAATCCAATGGGTTCTTGTTGGATAGGAGCAATAGTTGGGTGGTGATTGATGGAAGGGTGGTAACCCTTGTACTGATTGGTGGTAAGGTAGAGGGTATGGAAGCCACAAGGCTTTGAAGTGGAGTGGTGGTTGATGGGTTTAAGGTAGCTAGAGTAAGGTTGGTAGTATTAGAGGTAGGCACTCTTATGGTGGAGTGGTTGTTAGGAGTAGAAGGTAAAAGGGTGATGGTAGTTTGGGTTGGTTGGTTTGAAATGGTAGTCTCAAAGGGGTTGTTGGTTGATGAGGAAGCTTAGGTAGTAAAAGTTTGTGTAGTAACCATGACAATGGAGGTAATCCCCATGAGATGGGGAGAATGTCATAAGGTGGATCTATGGATGGGGATGAAGCCAGAATATGGTAAGATGTGGTTGTAAGATAATGTTGTAAGACTCTAGGATTGTTGTCTAGGAAAGAAAAAAAATATGCATCTACTTGAGGGACCTCCTTAGGGAAGGTATGACCTTTTAAAGGGTGAGGAGAGTCTATTGGTTTGGATATATATTCCATGAATGAAGAGGTGAAAGAGGTAGGTTGGCTTGGGGATAGGTTTTGTTCCGTAAGGTCTCTTTGCTACTGGCGATTGAGAACCATGCAAGATAGGGGAGATGAAAAACACAAAAAACCTCACTACTCAAATAGAGAGAAGACAAGAAAAGATCAAATAAATCAAATCACACTGTAAGAGATACGTTAAGCCCTAGAGTTTTAATTAATCTCACTTTTGGCTTATACCTTAAGAAGATGAGTGACCAAAATTAGTTTGTACATCAAGTACTAAAGAGGGAAGTCTATGGGTGTTTTTAGGTTATGTTTAGGTGCTCAAAATGAATCTATATTGGAATCAATACATGGCATGGTATTGGGGCCTACCCCCTCACTTCACACACCACAACAATAAGGGTGTCAGGTGTTTAGCCAAAATATATTGATATCTAGAGATTATACTAAACCAGAGAGCTAAGTTGGTCCTCCCCTTAGTAATGACCTCCAAGTAAGATCATCAAGAAAGGGTAAGTTTATTTCTAGGTGATGAAATCATAGTTAGGCCTTGTCTCAAGTATGTTTGATATTTAATTGATGAAACTTGTTTGGTTAGGTGTGTGAAACAAAGAGTGAAGATATGATAGATTAATTTGCCTTTAAGTTAAGCTATGTAAAATAGACTTTCAAACAATCGATGTATGCACTTAATTCTAATCCCAAATAAAATTTTGACTTTGTTAATAGGTAAATAATAGAGAGAGAATGCAAGTAAATAAGATCCCAAGTGAAGACACAAGGGTCCCATTAGGTGTGCTAGAGTGTTTTAATGAATTTATTGATTATAAAAAAAGAGAGAAAAGAAACTCGATATGGGTATGGTTAAAAAAACTAATTGATAGTGTGCATGTTGAAATCAAAAGATTTTTAAGAATGCCTTTTTGGCTTGGGAGGACGACCTATAGATAAGAAAGCACTAAAGCAAACTTATTTGTTAGATAAATAATTAGGTGGATTTTATAGCGATATCTAGATCTTAGAAGTGAGAGCTTCCTTAGGGGCTATCAATCCACACATTTTAAACAATTAATCTTATAAAAATAATAGGAAAGTACTTACATCAATGAATCAAAAGGTAATAAAATTGAATACAAGAGTGCTTGATAAGAAAATGGACTAGAAATGATTAAGTTAGTGACAAAATAATTAATAATATTTTTAAAGGGTTGAGATTAGTCTTTATAAATTTGAGAGGGGTCTATAAATAGGCAAAAACATAGAAAATCAAGTTTGATCATGTGTTGGAAGGTGAAATTAACTTGCTAGCTTTTAGTGTCATAGTGACTATCAATAGTTGGAATGACCATCAGTGGTTAAGGTGATTTTTGGTAGTCAAGGTGACCATCATCAGTTAAGAAGACTATTAGTGGTTAATTCAACCATTGATGGTTACTATGTGAAGATCTGGGTTGGTAGTTTTGGCTGATTGATTAGATCCAAAAGATAGATTTTGAGAGATGGGTAAGAACTGGGTTGATTGTGAAATGGAAATAAAGTAGATGAATACATAGAAAAAAGTACTTATCTTACCAAAAGTAAATTGTGTGGATGGTTGAGGTATTTGATCTATTAGTGGAATCTAGCCTTGATTTTAATAGAGTAATGGTACATAAGAACTCAATAGAGAGGTAGTGGCAAGTTGACTCCATAAAATATTTGTTGGATTGTTGGATTTTTTATGGTGATTGCCCTAAAAGAAATAAAATCCTAGATGCACAAGCTCTTGATAAAAATTATGGATTTTTATATGCCTTTTCACCTCTTTTCTCCTCTCTTATAGGAAAGGTGATAGAGTTACAACAACATGTGAATTGGGCTTTCCAAAATTAACTCATCCATATAATGCCTTGCTCCAGGAATTAGATAGGCTATTTATAGAAAATCATGGTGGGTAGTTTGCACTCTAGAGGTTAAAGAGGTGGAACCTAACCATCGACAGTTAGGGTCACCATCGATAGTTGAGGGTCAAGGGTAAAAAGAAGTAAAAGACTAGGTTAAGTTAGTTTTGTCAAAATAATTATGGGTGAGCTCGGCTAGGGTTTAGAGGGTTAGATTGGTTCTGAGAGGGTCCTAAAGTAGTCAAGGGATACTTTGAAATTTAGAATTGTGATGTACATATTTTTGGTGTCTACATGTCTACTAAGAACTAGGCCAATCTTGACCACTCTGAAAGATGGAGACTAGGCTTGTATGAAACCCACTCTAAAACTAAGAACTAGGATTATATGAAATCCATTCCAAAATTATGCCAACCACTTGTAGATGGAATGAGGCACACAAATACAAAAAATACCTGGGTAATATAATGAATTGGAAAGAAAATAAGGAAAATGTGCCATGCACATTGCCCCTAATCATTTATGTCAGAAACATGGATTCTGATCTGGGAGTTGTACCAACTGCCCAATGTGAAATTAGAAGAAAGATCCATCATGTCATGCATGATTCCCCCTATATTTAGATAATTTAAGTAAAACTATATTGAAATTTCCTAATTTGAAATAAACTATATCTAACAAAACTGTAATTGACCTTACATTTCTATCTATTTCTAAAAAAATTGAGTTTTTGGCTATTTGGATAGGAGTGCCAAAAAGTGGACACTTTAGTTTCTAACACTATAGTCCAAATATGGTGCTCTTATCCTTTAATATTTTTTATAATTGTTATGTGTTCATCACTATTTGTTTGGTCTGTTTTGCATGTTTTGAAATCTGATTACTATTTTGATTGTTTTGAAAATTGATTTTTGACCAGTAACAGTCTCTTATCTCTACGACAAAACCCCTATTTGTTACCCCCTCTTTTAAGGGTAGGAATGAAGAACCTACAATGACATCCCTCATAATAAAAAGTCTTACAAGTGTGTTATGCTATGAAATACATGATATAGCAATGACAATTGAAAAGATGTCTTAAGATATAGCATAGTTTGTATTGGAGATTATTAGATCAATAGGGGTATGCCTAAATAGATGTAACAATGTAATAAAATGTGAAGTATATTGAAATAAAACTAAAAATATGGTTATTTTTTAATGAGGGATGGAACATGATGTCCATCATGGCATCTAAGAAGGTAAGATAATGCATGATGTAGATCATGGCATTGTAAACAATTGAGAAGTAAACAAGCACACAAGGAAAGAAGAAATAAGTATAAAAAAGAGGCCAAGGGGCCAATAAAATAAGGGACATGGTCACATGTCACTCAAACTAGGAAAGCAAGCATACAAGGCATGTTTAAATTCCCTCATACTCATATAATTGAAAACACGCAAGATTGGTATGAGGGCCACAAGTACATATAAGAGTATAAGTAAAGGACATTTGCAAACATCCTAAGGCACACACAAGTAACAAAATAAGAACTAATAAATGTAATCACATCTAGCTACTCAAATAAATAAATGAAGTCATGTAAATTCTAGAAATACTATCACATCTAACTAATCAAAGCAAGAAGTGAAAGTATGCAAAACATGTAATAAATGACTAGGTAGATGCTAAGAAATTCACAAGTGCTATATACTAGTGAGTGTCGATATAATAATCTATGTAAGCTAGTAAATAATGTACTTCAACATGATAACTAGAGTGTGTGGTATAAGAATTCCATAATTTGGATGGTGAAGTCATGTATAAGATGCCCTTAGTAGATAGATATGTTGATGTATGTCTTGAAAGTAAAATTAGGATGCCCCCTTAATGAGTAGAGTGAAGTAATCAAGGATCTGGGTGTCACTACACACACTCAAATAAAATCAAGTGAAACATGATAATGTAGATAAATTGACAAATAATAGCATAGAACAACAAAATGTAGGTCTAGCATAGTATTATAAATGTAAATCATAGATAATGCATACAATTGAATGTTTTTTTTATTTTGAAATGTTATATTTTCTTTGTTATTTTGAAATAACATATGTATAAGTAAGAAAAAGACACTATGTAAAGTAAGCTAAGATATTTATGTACAAGTAAGTAAAAAGAAACTATGTACAAGTAAGCTAAGAAATTATGTACAAGCAAGACTAAGATGAAATGATACTAATTGATGAGTCTCATAAGAGACTCCCTATCATGGTATCTTTTATCGAGGAGAGGGATCATATGTGATTGTTAAGCACAATGGAAGGGTTGAGGCAATGACTCTTAAAGCTATGTATGTTGTGAATACTTTGAAATCTCTATAGTGGAAACTAATTTTGGGGACCCCTATAAATCTAAGAAGTGGATGAAACTATGAGGTTCTTATGGACCCATATGGTAATAGAAGAAACTCTTTGAAAATATGCTCTATGTGTAGAGGCATGAGACCTTAATGATACTACCCTGGGTGTGAATACTATAGCTAAAAATTATCTAGAGTCCTAAAATTTAAAATTGATGTAGTGGTCTCTCTAAGAGAGGCCTCTCTGTAAGTGTATGAAATCTCTATGCTGGTGAAGGAGGCTTTGGTTGTGTCTAAATCTCAACTAAAGGAAGAATTGTAACTGGTGGAGGAGCTGAAACTAGTGACTACAGAGTAGGAGATAGCTCTAAAGTAGGGAGTGGTAACTTATATAGAACTCCAAAAACTATAACAACTTGATTAATGTGAATTTAATTCATGTATCTATGAATTTTATAAGGTACTCCATGAAGTTTCTAAATCTATGGTCAACCAAGAAAAATGTCAAAGACTCCTACACTAGGAACAATAGTAAATGGTGTGGCCACATGTGTTGGACCAAAATGTAGGGGAAGTACAATCTCCCCCAATGAACTCTATATGTTCCCATTTAATCCAATAATAACTATGTCTATTGGGGTGATATCTTTCTCTAAATATCCCAAATGCTGAATTAATGTCATAATGTACATGTTCACACTGGATCCATTATCTATGAGAACACTATGAATGGGATGGTGATCAATGTAGGCTCTAATAAAGATACATAGTAATTTGAATCATCCTCAACTATTTCTTGATCTAAGAAGGAGATCGAAGTTCTATCTAGAACTCTATAATTATACACACTAATCATGTTGCTCAAAGGATGTGACTCAATTGAAGGTGCCTGGTATGTAGTTGGTGGAGGATGTGCATGATATGCATGGTGAACACCTGATGTATCCCTTATTTCTTGTTTATATTATTGTGAGAAAGGATTTGAGAACATTTTTAGAGCCTTGTCATGTTTTTTATTTGCCTAAAGAGGCTCAACTAGAGAGCCAAGATCAATAAGGTTGCCATCTATCAAGTCCTATATCTTGTGTTTCAAACTAATGCATCTATTTGTTGTGTATTTTAAAAATCTCAAAATGAATTCTGATCATATCCACATGGAAGAGGATTTGTTGTATCAACTTCCTAAATAAGAGGGAGAGATATGATATTGCATTCCAATAACTGCTATAAGACTATGGTTGGAGATACTGGTAGATTGGTAAAGGATTGCCATGAAGGGGTTGATAAAACTACTTGCTAAGGGGGATCTAAAGCTGCATTAATAGTAAGTTGATTTTGAATTTTGATATCATTAATATTTACTTTATATGGGAATTTATTGATACTCTTGCTTATTGTTTTTGATTTGCTTGTGTACTTGAGTTTGCCCATTGAGATTAATTTGACTTCCCTTTCCTTTAGTGTATGACATAACTCAGTGAAGGAATAAAACTTTTTGAACATTATTGACTCATGCAAAGTTGGTAGAAGACTCTATTTGAAGAGATATTGTAATTCTTGATCAACCATGGGGCTAGTCATTTTAGCCAAGATAATCTTATATCTAAGAACATAATCTATGATATTCTAATTTGACCTTTGTTTCTGTTGTGCAACTTAGGCATAATAAACCTTGTAACATATGTTAATGTTGAAATGAGCTAGGAACATGTTAGCTAAAAGATTAAATGCTTTGATCAATTGATTCAATAGGCTATAGAACCACTATAGAGCATAATCCTTTAAACTTAGTAGAAATATCTTGGTTAGTAACTAGTCATTCAACACATAGTCTAAGCATGTTACGTGAAAATATTTCAAGTCTGTCTATAACCTTTACCATCATATAGAGTTAGTTTGGGTTGAAGAAAACTTGGTGTCAAGGGTGTAGAAGCAATATGGCATGCCAACAATGTATGAAGTAGAGAAAAAGAGTCCAAAACCTATTTTGGTTTAGAGGCACATTGCTCAAGATATCGCAACTTGGATTGAATAGATTTTATCTCTTGCACAAGGGCAGCCACATCAAGAGGTGAATATGTACTAGTCATAACTAGTGGTGCCACATAGGAAGGTTGAGCTACTATAGGGGGTTATTGAGACATAGTTACCCCTATAGTGTTATTTATAACTAGTTATTTTGTGGTTTGAGAGGATTGACCATTGTTTTCTCTTTGTTCTTAGTCTTGTAGTATTTTAAGCATATCATCTTGTATATCATGATTTTAAGTTAAAAGGTCTTGAAGTTCCCTCTTATAAATTTCATCAAAGCCAGTATATTGTTTCATTGTTAAAGTAGGAAAAAAAAGTGAAAGTGGATTAATTTTTTTGTAATAAGTTGTAATAAGAAAAATGTGATGGAAGGAAAGTAATGAATAAAGTAAAAGTAAAGTCCTAAAAATGGAAAACTAGAATATGATATACCATGATAGACATTAGGCACCATTTCTTTGGATATCATGGTAGGGCCCAAAACCCTCTCGACATAATTCTAGGTCATGACAAGTCCTCTTCATTATAACCTTTTACTTGGATGACCCTGGATGCATGCTATGGGGGTAGTTATTTCCATTGTTCATCAATATGTTAAATTCCTCCATGAAGGATACCTATAAACATGCCCAATAAATAACTAGCCATTCAGATATTATAGAATTATAAAGTTATATTCAACTATTTCACCAGATGGTACACCTCATATCACAATTCAACATCCACCTCATCACATTTTTCTTGACTAGATACATATATATGAGGTAGGAGAGATTAGTACATCTCACACTCTTCCACTTATAGTTGTTTCCTCAGCTATTTATAGAAGCTTTAGCTATTCAAGCTACTCCATAAATCATAGTTCTTACACCTAGTACAATTGCATAATCATTGTTAGTAGTTCCAATAGTCTCAGTTGATTTTACAATTAAAAATATTTAAGTAGTCATAGTCAATTCACCAATTATAGATACTGTCATAGCAATACCATCTTATTCTACTATAGTTGATGAGACTTCCATATCATAGTTACCCCTTATGGTAAATTTTGAGTTACCATATGTACATGATGTTGATACATATTCCTAGGCTACTTTAGATGATGATACACCACCCACACTCATAAATGACTATTTGTGTGGATTGAGATTTATACTAGTTGGCCCAAGAGAGTACTAAGATGACTCTAAATCTCTCATCACACATCCTACATCACTCTTCACATATCACACTACACTCTCAAGATATAATCCATATTCATGGCCATAAATAGATCAAAAAATAATAGCTTCTTATCTTGTGTGCTTGTTTGCTTATTTGCTTCTCAGTTGTTTGTAATGACATGATCCACATCATGAATTATCTTACCTTCTTATATGCTATGATGGACATCATGATCCATCCATCTTTAACAACTAACCAGATTTCTAGTTTCATTTTAGTATACTACACATGCTATTACATTGTTACATCTATCTAGGTATACCCCTATTGATCTAACAATCTCCAATATAAACTATATTATATCTTGAGACATCTTTTCAATCATTATGGCTATATCATGTATTTAGTAGCATAACACACTTGTAGAGATTTTTATTTTGAGGGTAGTCATTGTAGGGTCTTCATTCCTACCCTCAGAAGAGGGGGTAATAAACAGGGGTTTTATCATAGAGATAAGAGCCCTCTACCTATCAAAAAAATAGTTTACAAAACACTAAAAATAACAATCAGAGTTCAAAACATGCAAAATAAACTATAAAAATAGTGATGAACATAAAATAGTCATCAGAAATAGTAAAGGACAAGAGCACTAAAATTAGACAACATTGGACACCAAAGTGTCCACTTTTTAGCACTCCTATCTAAACAACTAAAAACCTAGAATTTTTAGAAATAGATAGAAAGGCAAGGTTAATTACAATTTTGTTAGCTACATTTTAGTTTAGATTGGGTAGTTTTAGTATATTTTTACTTAGATTATCTAGATATAGAGGGCATCATGCATGGCATGATGGCTCTCACTTCCAATTTTAGATTGGGTAGTTGGTACAAATTCTAGATCAAAATCCATGTTACAAACACCAGTGATTAGGGGTAATATCTAGGCACATTTTCCTTCTCTTCTTTATAATTCATTATATTACCTAGTTATTCTCAATAGTTAACATGATTTATTCCATGTGTAGGTGGTTGTCATCATTTGGGATTGGCTTTCATATAAGCCTAGTTCTTAGTTTTGAAGTGGATTTCATACAAGACTAATATCCACCTTTCAGAGTGGCCAAGATTGGCCTAGTTATTAGTACACAATCAACTATCCATGCCACATTGTTAGATTATAGAGAATTCATGGGCTTCATGAGCCATCTCATATGACACACATTCATACCAGTATTAGTTCATAGTTCACACTTAGTGGGTAATCATGGAGGCCAAAGGACTAACTAGCCTTTATATTCTTGAGACACCTACTTAGAAGGATTGGGCACATATTCTAAACATTAACACATTCATGTTCACATAGCTTCATTATATAATAGGTGATGATGGAGCTAAAGGGATAGATTTTATATTATTGATCCACCCTTGACAATTGAGAACTTAGCTCCATTTTTTATATTAATCTTGGTACAACACATACCCAACATCACTCAGCATCACTCAACATCACAATAAGTTTTTTATTGGTTTGTATACCTGATGAGGTGTACTCATTCCTTTCTCTTCCTCTCTCTTTTACCAAACCTTTGTATGTTCTTATTTTAAACATAGCATGTCTAGTAATAACTTATCTACTCCTTATTTAATCTTGTAGATTTACACTTCATGTTATAGTCTCTCTACACACAATCAACATCATGCATCTTCATGGGCTTCACCCTTACAGGTAAGTTCAAGTGCACTTTAAATTTTTCTTTTATCCTAGTATTTCACTTTGTCACATCATTAAAATAAAGGGGGGTAAATGTAGTCATATAAAATGTATAAATTCATAGTTTGAGTGTGGCTTGCAAGACCCCATCCATAGGTGTTTTTTGAATGCTCTTATGACCCTTATAAACACCTTTTTTTATCATTACCAGTCATCTAAAACCTTCTAGATAGTCATTCCACCTTAGCTAGATGGTATTACCCATGTCAATCCTAATCCCTTGGGTCCTAATCTTGTAGGATAAGAGCACCCCATTTGGACTATAGCACTAGGAACCAAAGTTTCCTATTTTTGGTGATCTTATCCATTTGTACTTTGAGCCCCAATGGTCATTTTCATTTGGTCCTTATCCTTAGTTAGGTTGGCCTAACATGAATACATATGACCCATGACCAATTTTTCCCTATAAAATTCCACTCAAAGCTCATTTACAAGGGAGGTGATAAAACTTACAAATAAAGCAAGAATAAAAACAAAACACTAAGACAAACTTCCCTATTCTTTGCATGCAATCACCCAACACAGTTATAAACATACTAAAATCCTCATGCCAATCTCTAGTTATCTCAAACACTATAAAATTGGCATTTACATCCACATCACACTATTTCACAAAGCATGTTAGGTGGGGGAACTACATATGGCTTGATCCCTCTTCGAAGTATTGGTATGTAGGCAGTGTTCCAACACAAGGGGTGTGGATTACACATTTAGTACATCTTACACACTAACCCCCCCTCTTTCTCAAGTGACTCAAGTATAATTTTATCAAGAATGATGGAGGGTTAGGGTTTGAAGACAAAATTATCTCCATAGTGTGTTCCATTAATAACCAACATTAAATTTTTCAAAGGCACAACACAACTACCCAAATAGTTTTAGGTATCTATTATTAGTTTTGACAATAGTGGTAGGAACAGATAACAACACTGGATACCAAAGCATCCACTTTTTAGTGCTCCTATCCTTTCACTAAATAAAATATAGATTCAGTTTTATGACACCCTCTAGTTTTACACAACCATTTTAAACCTTTGTATCAACTGTCTCAGTCTATTTTTTGGCTATGTTATATTTCTTTCTATTTATTACTATTTTTAGAAAGGTGAAAAAGATAAATAATAATACAAATTAGGACTATAATTATTGCTATAATATATATTGATTTATTAATCCAAACCCTTAAATAAAATAAGAATAAAAATCTATTACTCCCAAATAAGTTAAATCATTTTTTTTATTCACATCATGTTCACCAAATGATTTAACTTTATAAGGAATGTTTGATTTTTATTCATATTTTAGTTAAGGGTTTGGATTAATAAATCAGTATAGGATATAGTAATAATTATAGTCTTGATTTATAACACTATTTATCTTTTTCATATTTCTAAAAATTGTAATAGATAGGAAGAAATATAAATTAGGTATAAAATAGACTGAGACAACTGATACAAAGGTTGAAAATGGCTATGCAGGACTGGGAAGGTGCCATAAACCTAAATCTAGATTTCATTTGGCAAAAGGATAGGAGCATCAAAAAGTGTATGCTTTGATATCAAGTATTTTTATCTATTCTTACTACTATTGTATAAACTAATCACATAGATCTAAACCTATATGGGTAGTTACATTATGCTTATGTGAGCCTGCCTATGAAAAATTAAGCACTAGTTTTTGACAAAAATCATTATAGAGATGATTTTATAGTCAAACCCTAATCCTCCATCATGCTTGATAAAATGATATTTGAGTCATGTTGAGAAAGGGAGGGGGTTAGTGTGTAATATGTATTGAACGTGTAATCCATACCCCTTATGTGGGCATGCTACCACATATGAATACTCTGAAGAGGGATCAATCCATATGTAATTATCCCACCTAATGTGCCTTGTGTAATAGTGTGATGTGGATGTAATGCCAATTTGATAGTGTTTGATGTGGATAGGTACTAGTATGAGGATTTGAGAATGTTTACAACTATGTTAGGTGACTATATGAAAATAATAGGGAAGTTTGCCTTAGTGCTTTGCTTGTATTCTTTCTTTATTTGTAAGTTTTGTCACCTCCATTATAAATGATATTTGAGTGGGATTTTATAGAGAATAATTGGTCATGTATCAGATGTATTCATGCTAGGCCAAACTAATTAAGGATAAGGCCCAGATGAAAATGACCATTGGGTCCCAAATTTCAAATGGATAGGAGCACCAAAAATGGGACACTTTGGTGCCTGGCACTATAGTATAAATAGGGCACTCATATCCTATGGATCAGACCTAGGTAAATAGGTTTGACATAGAAAATACTATTCGGTTGAGGTGGAATGACTATCCAAAAGGTTTTGGATGACTGGTAATGAGAAAAAAGGTGTCTATGAGGGTCATAAAATCATGACAAAAGGACTTATGGATGGGGTCTTGCAAGCCACACTCAAACTACCAATTTGGACATTTTATATGATTACAATATCTCTCCTTGATTATATTATTTATATGTTATAGAATTGTCTTTATTTGTTTATTATCTTCCCCATTTGTGACATAAACTTTGGTGATCACTAAATTAGACTACATATTCATTTACTAGATTATCTTGCATGTTTATTTAGTATACTAGCTTGCTTACTTTTATTACAATCATAAGACCTAGTTAGGGTTATCATAAAATGGCATTTGACTAGAGACCTTGAAAACCTCTCCTTTTCTATTGTGTGATAAGAGATCCCTTAGTTTAGGTTTAGCAAATTTATTATTGGTCATGACCTTGATATTACAAAGTATCGCTAAGTATATTTTTAGTTGATTACCTTCTTTGAGATTGGATATTATTGAGTGGGATAAGTTGTAGATCTATCTTACATCACTTGCATACACAAAGGAAATTAATTGATAACAAAAGGTACCCCATGGAGTTATGAATTTGGATTTATGCTGGTCATCTCATGTGATTTAGATTTAGTTGTATCTAAAGCAATTGTCCATAAGTGGGATAATCTCACAGCTAGTAGTTAAATCCATGATCATATCAAGATACAGTAATGGAAAGTCATCTTTAGGGCAAGCCTAATTTATGTCCTTAACATCGATTCAAATGTGGATTCCTCTTTATGATTTCCCAACAAGCACAATGTTAGATATATAATAAAATTAATCAATTGGATGAATGAACTAACTTCTAAAAACTTATCAAGTTCTTCTTTGACTAGGAGTGTGAACATTGGATGCATTTTATGAAGTTTTTGCTTGATTCATTTGGCATTCAGATGAATGACTAAATGATGCACAACCAGGGATGGGTCAAGTCTTGGAATATTGGCATAAAACTAGATGAAGATATACATAAATTATTTGAGAAGATATATATATATATATATATATATATATATATATATATATATATATATATATATATATATATATATATATATATATAAAATCTTTAAGTGTTAGGTTGGATCTAATTTTGACCATTTTAGAATCCTCCTCAGTGTCAATATTGACTTATATTGCTTCTTTGACTAAAATGGGAGGCTAGTCTTATAGATATGATGGAGGAGGAATGTGGTATTATTTAGATTATTGGAAGACATATATAAATGCTTAAAATAATTCATCATATGCCTTATTTTATTCAAGACTAAGGGAATCAGTGGATGAGAAAATAAGTGTTTGCTTAGTGTCATTGTCAAGAGATAGGCCATTAAGATGTTTTGTACATTATTTTGACCCAATTTGATTTAGTGACTTAACTTATTATCTAAATTAATCCAAATCATTTATATTAATCTCATGCCCCATATTTTAGTCACCTAATAGTATGTGATCTCAAATTTCCATGAATTCAGTGATGGCTTCATCACTTTGAAAAATATTAAAGGAAATTTATTCTTGTTGATTCCAATCAATAAGGTTAGGATGGAAAAATGCAAGGTTAATGATATAAATGGAGGTGTTGGTAAATAGGTCCATGGTAACAAATTATTATTAGATACTATGAATGGAACCCATCTCAACATACACATTAGGCTAAACTCATCAAGAACTGAATAAGTGTCTAAAATAACATCATAAAGACTAGTGATAGTTGGTTAGTATCCTAGCCCTCGATGCTATGGATGACCCTTAACTAGGATTGGTTCCAATATTCCTTGTTCTCGAAGACCTAGTTATTTCCATTTATAGTTCATATTTTAACACGTGATTGGCTTAGAATATTATATATCTTAGAAATAAGATGTAAAACCTTTTCATTTTAACCATGAATCATCTAATTATTCTATTTATTCTTATAACATTAGGTTTGACTTGGGAAATGATGTGGATTCAAATGTATAGGTAGTCAACTTATTATCCTTCCTAGTGAGGGATCTATAACTGTGAGATGATAAAGAGAGGTTACTAATTTAGAATTTTTGGTACTCATACTCTCCACAACCCTTTAAAGTGATTTTGATGTAAATAAACTCTGAAGAATTGGAAGTGGATGGTAAGTTATCATGATGGATATACTTTTTAGTCTTAAGATCATATGAAATAGTCTTAGTGCAGTGAAATTACAAGTTATAGTCAACTCCTTCCATCATTTCAAAATTATGAAAGTATTACGAATCACCATAGATTGTGAATTCCATCCATGCATGTAGGAACTCAAGACACTAGTGGAGAGTAGAAAAAATAATGAGTATTTCACGAATGTAGGGTCTGTAAAAAGGGATGGTATAGGGTGGATAAAAATCAACAACATGGATAAGTGTTTGATGGACAACCAAACCCACTGATATAGGGAGATATATAGTTCTTAATAACTTTCATTAATTATCATAAGCCTTAATAAATATTAATTGAGGCCCAAGTACTAATTCAAAAGAACTAAATTTTTGATCAAATTGATACTATAAATATATATATTTAACCCTTTGTCTACAAGTACTCATAGTATTTTGTGTTTTGTGATGAATACCTCTATATACATGGGAAATTGTCGTTAGGGCCTATTGGTGGCATGTCTTAAGGGTTAAAATAATTTTTTTGTGATGAATAAAAGTGACCAATAAGGGTTTAAAATTGATTAGCATCAATTTATATGGGGGATTTTGACTCATGAATGATTTTTTTCAACTATCACGGTGGATAGATGAGGACTTAAGAAGATCCATAATGGATATTTAAGCTGGTGTATTCTTAAGTTGTCAGATGATGTCATAATTTACTTTAGGATTATTTGTGAGTGTTTTGTATACATTGAGATTAAGAGGATAATTTTGAGGTGGGGCCTTGGGAGGTGCCCCTAGGACATTGATTTTTCCATGTCAAGTGATGATAACACAATCACAATATGCCCATTTGATTTTAATAACAAGGTGTTATAGGATTGGCAGATCTTAAGGTATTTTAGATCTAATTTTAATGGTGGAGATATAATATTTATTTTGGTATGGGGTTTAATTATAATTAACTCAATTAGAAGATAAAGATTGACCTTTATCCCTAGTCATACCTTTGATATTTCGATCATACTTTAGTAAGGGATCCTTGGAAATACCAAATGATTATTTGTGTAAGAAGATGCTTCTCCTCCAAATTTTATTTCTCATTTATCTATGAGATATTCAATATAGTTCCTTAGCTACATACATCTACTAGCGTTACACCCCTTAACATGGTGATAGTCATAATATTCATATAATTTAAACTTATCAGGAATGTTACTATCATCAAGGGGTTTCATTGTTGGTAAGGCAATCATGTTTGTAATGATTAATTTATTCAATAAATATTCAATTGGTTCACTAAGATTAATATAGTGTCACCTTCATGAATTTTTCCTTGTCCTTCCTCATGGAACAATAATAATTGATGTGTGTTACTCTGATTTAGTGGAAGGGGTAGGGCTTTGGACTATTTAGACATGATGGGTATTTGATACACCATATCCAATAATGTTCCTATTCTTATTAAAGAATTTGGGATTAGACAAAGGGAATTATTACTTTAATTATGATAATTTTTGAAATAGAGCTTGATGAGCTCTTTTTTATAAGGGTTTTTATATCTAAATTCCTTTTTCAACAATTTCATCGAAAGTAGTAACACAATGAAGTTTCAAGTGATGGCCCAATTTTGAATCAAGGTTGTTGATGAAGATGTTGATTAATTATTTTTTAGGAATCAAATAAGGGAACCAACTTACCAAGCTTCACCATAGTTAGATGTATGATTCCAGAATCTCACCATTTCTTTATTTATTACTGTAGATATCTAACATGGTGATTTCATGTTCAAGATTATAAGATAAAGGTGTGATAAATTTATTAGTTAAGTCCTGAAATGAGGTAATAGATCCCTTGAATAAATGCATGAACCACTCTAATGCCGGTCCTCCAAGACTTCATGGGAATAACTAAAGCATATAGGCATCACTGTATGAAACTTCATCGCAAGACATGGAGAATTATTTGACATGTTCATGTGGGTCCCCTTTTCATTTGTTTTTGTAAAACTTTGGAGGCTCAAAATGAGTAGGAAAAGGTACTCAAAGAATAATCATGTCAAAAGGATATAAGTAGAATTTTTCATATTTTCATTTCTTGGAATGTGCTCAGGTATCCATATTTTGTAGATCATCCTTAATGGCTTTCTATTTTTGAGAAAAGGTAAGGTCCATTAAAGTATTTTAAGTGGGTGTTGGATTAGGTTTAGACTTATTTTGACCTTGGTGTGTATGTGAGAGGGAGGTTTTAGCAAGTCTCCTAGAGGATGTGGGTTTATGCACTTTGAAGTTTATTTGGGAAGATAAATAATTGACATATTGGGTGATTTGGTCAAGATGGTAAAGCATGAATATTTTGTAATCATTTTTTGCTTGATCCTCCAAAATGGGTTTTCCTTTATTGGACTCAACTCTAGTTGTATTGATAGGCCTAGGTGAGGGTTGGTCATTAACAAATCCTTATTCCTCCTTATTCTCATTGTCAACAAGATTTAGGACTTATTATTATTAAAGGGGAAGATTATGGTTATGTGAAGTATCATATCTTATATGAATTTATACTAGATTCATTAAGAGATCTTGGTTAAAGTTAGAAGGTACCTTAGCTCCAATTTAGATAAGATGAGTAAAAATTTGGTATTTATTTTCATGGATGAACTATTAAAATTGGTATTTACTCATGTCATTAATCAAAAAGTAATGTTAGGTGTTTACATCACCCTTAGGATATGCATGTCACTGACACTTTGTTCATGATCTAAGGATTTCACACCAAAGTTCTTAGGGTTATCACTAATTTTATTTGAGGCTTGTCCAACTTTTAGTTTTTGGACATAGGTAAAAGGTGTCATTTGATTTATGTATTTATCAATGCATTGGATAGGTGGATGATATATTAAGATTTCCTTTAAGATAATTGGTTAGATATGAGAGATGACTAGAGGTTTGATGGGTTGTGACCTTGAGAAAAGAAGTTCATAAGATTTTGATCTAGTATGATTGGCTTAAAAGATAATAAGGGTGTAATTACTTAAATTTAGACTATATGAAACAAAATAGGTATGTTTTTGGATTAATGATGCGTATTAGATTTAGACTAGTACTATGATTGGTGAAAGTAAGGTATCAACAAGTGATAGGTTCAAATTAGCAAAATGATAGGTTGACGATGGGTGTCAAATTCAAACTATCAGAGTAACATGATAAGGATGGGTACTAGATTAATAATGATAGAGGATGTGATATATGATGATGAGTGGTATATTTAAACTAGAAAAGTGATATATTAATATCAAAAGAATAGTGGGTGATTAATCCAATAGAGTGATGGGTTACTAAACAAGGGATTACAGATGTTTAATCAGGTACAGTAATGAGTTATTAAATAAGGAGATGGTAGATTTGAATAAAGTTATAGGTTAATAACAAAGGGATGAGGTATTTGAATAATGTGATAGAGTGACAAGTTATTGAAAAATGGTATGACAAGTTTAGACAAGAATTTTTGTTAAAGGAAGCTAAACTTATAGGTGGAGTTTTCTCAAGGTCTAGACAAATTTATGTGCTTAATAGAATCATGGTGTAAAAGTTTGTTTTGATTTGGGTTATAAAATGGAGATGTGTATGGGTTAGATTAATGTAAATAAGAGTGACTATGAGGTTAGACTATGATAATATTATGTCAATGGAGAAGGTTAAGTCTACGATGGATCAAGTTTGTAGGCAAGATTAGGTAAGATGTTGATTATGGTAAGCTTAGGAAATATGGGGTTTTGATTAAGTGAAGATGACTAGAGAAAGGTTATATATGGTGATGGGATAATATAAGATGAGGGATGATGATAAGTGATAGGTCAAGATGATGATAGTATATTAAATATTTAGATAAGTGGTTTTTTACCTTAGGGTCAAGTGTTGACTAGGTTTGGTTTAATGTATTAAAATAACATAGGTCTCAATAACACATAAATAATAGAAATAAAGCCACAAACCTAATTATCGTGACTAGAATCAGAGTGAAAATTGACATAAAATCCACCAAATGACTCATGATGAGAGGTTCCTAGATTGGTGTCACCCAACCCTCTCTCACCATCTGTACTTGGTGAGTAATCTCAAAGAATGTTGTTTTCCCTACCCTGGACACTTGTTAAGACTAACAATTCTAAATATAGATTTAACTCTCTCTCTAAAGGAGTCCCCTAAATGCCTTTCAGTTCATGGGGTCCAAGTCCATGTAGGGTGTTGTCTGAATCCTAAGTATTTCAGTGTTACCTCCTCATCTCATGAAACCCTTTATGGGTAATCCCATTTAATTTAATCAATAACTATCATTGATATTTATACACCACTATAAAATGAAGTGTTGTTTTTTGCATGGTGATGAAATTCAAATTAAAATTCCCCCTAAGACTATGATAAGTTTGTGGGTGTCAATTCCATGTCATGTTTCCCTATATAAAATAGAATTTGGAGGTTTATTAATGATTTATGATCCCTAGGAATCACCCTATGAGTGCAAGGGGAGAGCATACACTTTCATAGCCTTGGGAAATAAATAAACAACCAAAAATATGTTAATTTAACTTAAAATTCAAATAAATAAATAAATTATTAATTAATCCCAAAAATTTGTTTCAATAAGCCAAAACTTTAACAAGCGGCCTATAAAAATAAATATTAGTAGTTTTAAATTGGAAACTTGGGGGATAAAACTTGAAAATAAGTGTTAGTCCAAAAATAATAATGTTCACAATGAGGTTGTAGGTCGGAGAGATGATTCCACATTTACACAATCTAATGTCATAGCTACACATATGCAAAATCACTAAATAGATAAATTTTGTTAAAAATAGTTGGAAAATAAAATTGTGGTATAAAACAATAATGTCCTGGCTAATGGAATCAAAATCATAATTATAGAGATGCAATACTTAAAAATAGGAACCAAAATGTTATGCCTAATCTATGCCATAAATCAAACTAACAATCACATGTTTCAATTGCATTGTCATGGTTATGCAGCCATGATTTCAAACCTAAAACACATAACATAGAGACATGATTTTATGATTAACAATAACAATGTCATAGATTTCATTTGATATATTATGGTTCTGCAACTGTAGACTTGTAGATTTTATTAGAAAAATAAAATATGACAAATAGTCTATCATAAGGATTCTAACTAAGGTTTTAGAAATGTCTTATCAAATTAATAAGTGCAACTTAGTGATTATTAAAATATTACCCAAAAAGACATATTTTTTTAGTTTAAAAAATTAACATATAAATTGAAGGTAGGATGAATATATCATATATATATATATATATATATATATATATATATATATATATATATATATATATATATATATATATATATATATATATATATATATATATATATATATATATTAGTGTTAGTTACATTTTAATATCATGGTTCTACAACTGTAGGTTTGAACCTACACACACATCTCATATAAAGAAATAAAGTCACAATTAGTGTTAACAATATCATAGATAATAGAAACTAAATAAAGGAATTAAAAATGTGATATCATAATATGTAAATAGATGGCTAAGATTAATATCATGTTTATTACCAACATCTAGATTTATATCATAGGTGGATATTACAAAGTTGTGATTGTAGAGGATGAAGTCATGTTCCTATAGAGCGATGCCATGTTTTGGACCTAGAAGTGAAAATCATGAGATTTTAGGAGCTTGGCCTTAAATTTGTATTGAAATATTGAAAAAAACTCAAGAAAACTAAATTTAAGTGGGGATCACACTATGGTCACTGTTATGTATTAGAGAAAAATTGAAATTAAGATTCAAATGCATTAAAATATGCCCAATAAGTGAAAATCAACTTCCAATTACACTAAATAAGCAGATTAGGTAAGGAAAGCAAATTTAATGCAAGAAAATTATTGAATGAATAATAATACACCCCAATATATCAAATAGTTTTCCTCCAAATTCAATTGGGTGTTCCCCAAGATGACAAAAGGATTATTACAATTGATATGTTGGAATATTGGATTGCTTGGATAACTCAAGACTTGAAATAATGGAGATGGAGTAGACATATTGACAACATATAATTACATATATTCTTCATTCATTGCTTCATTTATATTTATGCATGGGGGTGTGCATTCTTATATAGTAAGTGGTAAAATAAATTAATGGATAGATTTGAATATTGTGGGAGGCAATGTCAAGGGTGGAGAATTATTCTAGTCATTAAAAATTCCTAGAAAAGACTAGAAGGAGATTAGTTTGGGTCTCTAAGAAAATTTGAGATGTCTAGATGTCATTTGGATTAATAAATGAGGTTATTTGGTGGATTAGAAAGGTGATTTATAGAAGGAATTAGTGGGGTTAGGTAGAATGTAATTTTAAATTTCAAAATGGTGAATGATTTAATTAGTGGCTAAATAGAGGTGTAATAAATATGCAATGTTATGTTTGATTAACATATAGGGATGGTAAGGTTAGTGTGTGATATGGAGAATATATGAAATATTAGGTTAATGATTAAAATAAGATAATGTTAGGGTAAATAATATATTAATTAATATGATTAGTAGGAGAGTTTAGTTTGATGTTGATTGTAATAATGAAGCAAACATAATTAGATATATACATTTTGAACTTTGAAAAAGTGAATTTTGAATTTTGAAATGTAGAAACATGAACACGAATGAATATCATGCCCCTTATATCTATAATTATTTGAATAGAATGTTAATTAAAATTTTAATGATTTGAAAATTGTAATTTGTTACTATGGGAACAAGTGCACATTCATGTCATACGCCCCTTAATCTAAAAATTCTAAACCATACTATAATCATGAAAACTTCATAATGTAATAAATATAAATTTTGTTACTCATGAAGACTTAAATTCTCAAGAAAAGCCCATTGTGATGTTCCCCATTTTAGATGAGAGACATATCCTACAAGTCACTTGTCTCAAAAGAGAAATTGTAAAATATGTGAAAGATATAATCATGTAGTAGCATGTGAATCATTTAAATTGTGTTGAATCATAGTATTGAATGTAGCATTGAATTTCATTGAGGCACATAAGTATGATGTGAATGACATGTATTATGGCACAAGAGTAAAAGTATAAAAATAAATTTAATGAGTGATAGGAATCATGACACCATAGTAACAAGTAATGAGCATATAAGTAATGTTACACAATGTCACATAATTTGTATATAATGGCACACATAAATTCTAAAGGCCATATACAAGGGACATGTGAATGCCACATAAATACATAGGGTTAAGGGCCATAGTAAAATGGCATGGTGATGCCATATAAGAAAGAAAATATATGCATTTCACACATAAGGCTAAGGGACACATAAAATAATAAAACAAATCCTAACTTATCATATACTAAAGTAATCATTTAAAAAATAAGAATAAATAAAATGAGACTAGTCTACATCAACCATATGTATTAATGTCATTGTTATAAAATAGAATATCCATGTAACATAATATAAAGTATGAGTGATTAGAAAAATATGTGTATGATATATAACTCAACATGGTAGAAAGTTTTTGGATATATACAGCCCATTGAAGTGTTCATAAATAATGAAGAGATTCCCCCAACTTAACAAGGTTGTTGAGTAGAAAGGGAAGCTCGATGTTGAAGGACCATGTAAGAGTATATCTTGTATCACACTCATATACCTCATAAAAATCAATGTTTATTTAAAGATAAATTAAAAATATAAGCTAATAAACATGAAATAGTTAACATATGTAAATAAGTAAGCTAACAACATTTGAAAATGATTTTTAGGTCCTAATTTTGAATTTTTGAAAATATTTTGATTTTTTAATATTTTTGACATATAAGAATTTTTTATATATTTTACCATATTTTACTTTTTTATATATTTAAAAAAAATATATTATCAAATATTTGAACTTAAATGATTTAAAAATTACCAATAATAAAATATTAGAAAATATAAAGAATGGGAGGGATTTGAATAATCTACAACAAGGTGCTAAAGCATAGTGTGGCAAGAAGGAAGGTAAGAAATAATCCCCTAGTGTATGTGTAAAAGAGTCATAGTAACATGAAAAATGATTGATATATATAATAATTCACATGCCTTAATGGGAAAGAGTTTGTGCTCATGGATAATGTAGGAGTAGATATATATGATCAAGTAGGCTCAAAGGAGGCCATATCATGATAGATATGTCATTATAATCAAGTGAACTACCATGAAGATTATGCATTGAAAGTATGATGAGATAATTATTTTGGATTATTCAAATTGGTTTGAAAATAAAAAGGTTAAGTTCTCAAATATAAAATAAAGCCAAAGGTTAGAATAATAGTTGGAATTTGTGATAAAAGAAGTAGTAACAAAATAAAATTAAAAAAACTATGTATAAAGGAAATTATAAGTATCTAACCAAATATGTATATAATGGAAGGTATGTACACCTAATCCATAACATGATATGAAATAATGACTTCTTGTGAAGAGGAAGTGCCAACTATAGCTGCCTCTGAATCTAAATAGGAATCATATGTTGTAATATAACCATTTGAATCACTTCTCATATACCCTTGTAATTATGTATCCTCATGTGTAATATAAGAATATGTAACTACTTTTTCATGTGATGAAGTATTATAAATAACATATGGTTTCTTTGGAGATAAATACCTCTTTTTAGGTGCCACTTTTTTCTTAGGATAAGGTACCATAATATTTAGAATTAACTAATTATTCTCATGTGTAACTGTATCATGCTCATAAATAGATGGATAAATTGATTCTATAAAATGCTCATGTGTAATTATAATATGCTCCTAAATATATAGATAAATTTATTTTGTACTATGACCTTGAAAATATATGTAAACTATTTCATTACCATGATTCTCAATGTGTGTTCCAACCAAGTTTTATGTAGGAAGATTAAATATCATTTATTCCAAAGGATATTCATATTGGATTTCTAGAATTTTGACCACTTGATTTTCATTAATATATTTAATACATCTATGCATTGTAAAAGGTAATAATTTAATATTTTGTATCCAAGGGAATTATAATAGCATATCAAATACCCTTGTGTTTGGTAGAACTAAGAATGGAGTGGGAACTATGAGAGGTCCCACTTATAAAGGTGATACTATATACCCAAGTGTATCCTATGTATGACCATAAAATTCTTTGATAACTCTATAATTATCATGTAAATATTTATTTGTATAACCAAGAGAGTAGAGGAGTGTTATGATGCACACAATTTCACTTGATCCATTATATATCATAACACTATGTATGGATTTCTTGTCAACATGTGTTCAAATAAACAATGCACCTGTACATAAATTATCATCAACAAATTAACTATCATCAAATGTAATCCTAGGATGTGATACTTATTTTTTTTAATTGTACCAATGATTCTATGTAGTGGATGTCCATACGTAGAAGGATGAGGTTGCGCATTGTATGCATAATGTACTCCATAACTATACTTTTTGTCTATTATTTCTTGATTTGGGAAAGGATATTTGTACATTTGAGTTTTTAATTTTCATTTTCGTGTGGCTTATCCTCTTCATTAGGTGTACCAATATCAATAATATTATCATAAATGAGATATTTAATCTTATGCTTAAATTTATAACATATATTTTTGGAATGGATAATACATCGATGCTAGCCACAACATTCATTGATATCAAAATTTATATATTGTGGTTTAGACATGTCTACTTATAATGGTTGAATAATAGATATAAAATTAAATTCAAATAGATCTTTAAATAATACATGAGGAGGTGATGGTAACCTCAATAATTTCCCCCTTGGTGGAGCTTAAAATTGAATCTTTTGTGTTGGTTGTGAGATATTATTAACTATAGTCTTAGCTTCATTTTTACTTTCATTGGGTTTTCTCTTATAATTTGGTTTTATTTTAAACTTAAAATTTGAAGTAGGAGTATTTGAAGTATTTTTGAGCTTATTAAAAGTAAGTAATTTAACTTCACACTCTTTAACTATATGACATAACTCATCAAAATATTTAAACTTATTAAACATATTTGACTCTTGGATTGGAGATAACAAAATTTGAGTGAAGACATCTTGGAAATCATTATCAACCATTTGATTTGTCATTTTTACTATCATAGTTTTGTATATTATAGCATATTCACTGATTGTTTCATTGGACCCTTGTTTGAGATTTTAAATTTGAGTGAATGATAGATTTTCACCAATGTTGATAGAAAAGTGTGTTAAAAACTAATTTTCCATTGGATTGAAATTCTTTACTTATTAAATGTTAATATCATAAAACCATATAAGATCATATTATTTGAAACTTCTTGTAAATATCTTTGTCAACAATTTGTCATTATCTATATAGTCTAGACACGGTGCATTAAATTCATGCAAATGTTGTTCAAGGTCACATTTGCCTTTATATAAGGGAAGATAAAAAGCCCTGAATACAAATAATAATGGATAAGGTGAAATTTTGGGTACCAAAGGGTTAATTTAAAAATGAAAATAAGTCCATGGAATGGATATTATGATAAAATTTTCTTAATTTGAGATAACTTAGCATATAAGGTAAAAATTGTATGCTCAAGAATAGTATTTATAGAGGTGATTGGATTAGTATAAGTAGCACAATTAGGAACAAGCATGGATAATTTTTGGAAACCAAGTGATGATCCCAAACCAAGGGATGATGCTATGGAAGTTATTGGAGTTGTAGAAATAGGAATAGATGCACTAGAGAAGGAGCTACCTTGGGTGCCTTTATTTTGTTCATATCTAGCAATATATAAGAGTAAGTTAACCTTTTCTAGATGTTCACAAAGATATTCCATAATTTTTTCTTCATCGGTCTTGCAAAAAAATTCTTATGTATTGGGTTCTAAAATAAAATCCATAATACACCTTTAAAAACAATGGAAATTCCTTTGAAGTTGTAGATTTGATACATTGTATAACATATGCTTCATATTTTTCCCAAGTCATTTCATAATTTTTTTTTTTTTAATTTTTTTTTTTTATAAATGTTTTCATTAGATAATAATAATGACATGACATAGTAGTGTAATAATTTGAAATAAGAAGGCCATGATATTGGGCCTCACTTAGTAATAGTTATAATTTGGCATCAAATCTATGTAAAACAATAATATACAACAACCTAAAAAATAATACAATATGTGATAATGAATTGTTTAATCCTATGTATCATATGAAATAAACATTCATTTACTATTTCCATTATGAATACAAAACAAGATAAAAGTTGGGCATAAAGGTGATCTAGGCAAAAGTTTGAATGATTATGTGGGATCTAAATTATACTTTCTCATTTGTAGATTTATGTTCACCCAATATTTTAGAGCAATAACTATAGAGGTTCAATTTTGCCTATATCCCACTATACCATCTCTGAGGTTATAGTGAGACTAACTTCCCTGGGTGATACATTCCTCTCAATTTCACCACAAATTAAATGGTTAAAGAGGCTTCCTATGGGGTAAATAAGGGACCCTAGGCATTTATAATATAATATGAAGTATGGGGAAACTAAACTCATTGTATAGCATTTTATAGGGATTTATTATTGGGAGAGTATCCTTCATTTCATGGGACTAGTAAAATAGGTCACTGCTTAGCCAAAAATGAAATCTCTCTATGTAGTTTTACTTTTGACAGAACACGGTTGCTAAAAAAAAGTAAAAAGAAAATAGAAAATAAAATTTGAAATATTTTTGTGTATAAATATTTTTAAAAAATCAATCTAAGTTCAAAATAAATGCTTTAATGTTAGATGTTATCCATTTCTTTAGTGTTTGAATAAATACAAGGTTTAATAAGATTGACTCTAGTTATGGATTTATATCCAAGGCCAAAGGTTATTTATTTTAGTGTTAGGAATTTACATTTTTTTTAATGAAATCCTATGATAAAAATAAAACAAAACAACAAGCATTGTCCGAATAAAAATTATGGGTTCACTAGAATATTTAATGTTTATTGTTTATTTAACAATGAAATGTAATAAACACTAAATGATTGAAATCCTAAATTAGATTAAACAATATACAAAATATAAGTGTAGAAAATATTAAATATAAAAACTAAAATGATATACAAATAATAACTTTTTAAAAATGTGAAAACCTAACTTGAATCTAACTTGTGTTGACTATGGAGGTAGATCATTGATATGGAGTTGACTGGGAGGACCTATAAACTATGTTGTAGTCAAAAATAGAATTTTAGAATGTACATAGGACCATACTAGCATAGAAAAGGGTGCACTATGACTTTGTCTATCAATTAGGACCACATCTAAGTTGATTGTGTGACTAATTTTCCTGTACGGTCACATGTGGTTGTCTGAAGTAGTCAACTGATTGACTATAGAAGTTGATTTGACATGTGGACCTGAAATAGAAAAAAATTAACTCTTGAACATAAACTAAATAGACATAAAATTTAAATGGGTAAATCAATCAATGGGAATAACCTATATATCTAAAGAAACCCCACATAATTTTAAGTTTTGCTTACAGATCCTAAAAGGGTATGGCGTCGATGTAGTTCTCCATCCTAGAGTGAGTGTGTGAATTTTGATTATTTACTATATGGATGAAACTAAATAATTTACTTGAATTATTGATAATAAGTGCCCCCAAACTAAAATAAAATGGGTCTAGGATTTGCCTATGATTGCTATAATAAATAAGAACTTGAATTGGAACGATTAGTGTTTTTTTTGTTCAATGTGTGGTCTAATTTTCCAAGTGATTGTCAGGTGGTTTCTAGATGTGTATTGAATGGCCTAGATGTGATTATATATCATCAAATTTTAAATATTTTTTTGTTAGCCAAATTGTATAAAATTAAAAGAGGGTCAATGTAAGACATCAAAAAATTGAAAATATACTATTGGAGTGTAGGTCAATAGGCCACATTAGTGGATAAGGCTAGGCTATGGCCTTGTCCGACCTAGTGTGATCTTTTCCTAGAAGGATAAAGACTATTGGGATTTGAATGACAAGAAATTATAAGTATAAGTAGGATTAATAAATGATATTTCAAGTAGTTTCAAGACAATAATTATAATAATGAATTCTCTCATAGAGATTTCAAGTTAACAGAATGATGAATAGGCAAAGGAAGGTAAGGATTTCAAGATTAAACATTGTCAAGCACTTGATGATTAATTTGAGTGTCTAAACTATGTACATATTTAACATTGTTATTATGATATTTTCATATATTTAGATATTGATTTGTAGTTGTACCTTTAAATGAAACATGAACACTAACTCAGTTATTATGGTTAATTACTTTATTATGAATGTATACTCTGATTTTGTAACTTAAATTATGTAATGAGATGATATTAGAAATATTTTAATATATAAATCTAATTACATAAAATATTATAAATAATAAAGTGTTTTATAATTATATACTTATTTACACATTATTGTATCAGTTTATATCTAAATGTACATTGTTAGGATTAGTTAACAAACCATTTGGGAAGATGACTTTGAATCTCATGTAAAAAAATTGGGAGAATTGTTTTGGTACATGATTAGAGGGGTTATTATAGGGTTGAATAATATTACACACCCAAACTCATACAAGTTTTTATGGTTTTAAAAATGACATCAAATATTGGTAAGTGAGAAAAGTTTGGGGAATTTTTAGAATGGTTCCTATAAGAATGAGATTTTATATGATGTTACATATTCCCATGGATGTTTTTCATGTCTTATTTGGAATGAATTAGAAATTTTATAGAAAATTTATACATTATTCTAGCATGAATACATACACTCTTGTGAAGGATGGAAGACATTTTATGTTGAGTCCATTGAAGAAAAGAGGAAAACAAGTGGACATCAGTCCTAAGTTTTGTTTGATCTCATGAAAACAATTCATAAGAGGATTAAAGAGGGAAAAAACTTGTTTTTATTTCATTCCCAAACCCATGGAGTTTGGGATAGCAAATATAGTGGATGAAATTATACATGAGGTGAAGTGTTTATTGGAGGAATATGTTGAAATTATTATAAATAAAAACATATCCCATGGATCTCTACCATCAGCATAAAGTATTTAGACAATATATTGATTCACCAATAGAGAAACATTGTATTAATTATATTAATATTAAAAGCATGTGTGCAACCAATAATGGTTGCACTATAGCATGATTTTCTAAAAGTCTACATTTCCACTAGTTCAAGATATGACTCTAAGATCCATTAATTTACAAAATAACACAAAGGGTCCTTATATAATAAAATTAAGATGTTAATGAGATATTATTATTGTTGGATTAATAGGTGGGATCTTTCCCCAAGTTACACATAACCCTTATTACACACATGAGGAGAACTACCATATTAATTATACATTTAATAATTGTGTGAACATAATAAGTCACACCTTGGTAACACATATACCTAAGGTGTATTTCACATAAATTTTTAATAAAACACACTCCAACATAAATTCATTATAAATCATATGGGCTTACTCCCCGAGTGAAGCTTACTGAACATGGAAACATGTATGTTAAAACCAATGTAGAATTAAGTAGTGAAGAGACAAGTTAAAAAGATTTTGAGCAAGGTATTTATTAGATAAACATTGATCACGTGTGGTTATATATATATATATATATATATATATATATATATATATATATATATATATATATATATATATATATATATACTAACACCTAATAATGATCAATAATGGCATATGTGTATAGATTCATGAGCATCAACAAGATCACTATCAAGTATAAGTTTCTATTTCCATAGATGGATGCCTTGATGGATATCTTGAGTAGAACTAAGTACTTCACAATGATATATTTAAAGAGTGGGTATTATAAAATATATATTATATAATGTGATGAGTGGAAAATCACTTTCAAATCAAAGGATAGATTTTATGAGTGGATTACTATGCCATTCAGACTTACAAATGCACCAAGCACATTTATGAGGCCAATGAATAAAGTGTTGAAACAAATTTATGGTAATTTTTTTATATTTTATGTTGTCACTTGGATTTTGACCCTTTGGTGATATTTATTATCTCTCCTCATCCAATTAGCATAATTAGAACACCTCTAGGCTTGTGGGTGGCCTAAGGATGAGGTGAATCTCTAAATAGGGCTAGCTCCCTTGATGTACCACTTTGGATCACAACTACACCTAAACTTTGTGAGGGAAAGGGAGAGAGAAAAATAAAAGAAAAATATTCTAAGGGAGGAGATACACTAAATAATTTTATGAATTTCAACCATCTGCATGTTACACATGAGAACAAAGGACTAACCAAACATACACTTCTCCAATCTGCATCTTCTCACATCAATATTAAATTATGAGGACTAGATAGGAGGCATTTCATGGAACTAGTGAATTAATTAACTCAATAAACCTTGAAACTTCATATAACACTTCACATGCCCTGCAAGAAGAAGCTTTCCAACTACAAATAAGTGAGAGAATGAAACAACATGCTAAGGAAACAAGAGTTATCACTAAGAAAAATTAATCATCCAAGTAAACACACTATTAATATTTATGGAAGAGATGAAAGTTAGTAGTATTATTGATAAAATTATATGCAAATGAGTAGATCTTCACCATACTTAGGTGGATCATATGTTACACAAGCCAAAATGTCTAGTTCTTATAGAACTTAAGAGAGAGAGAGGAGAAGAAAGAAGTAAAAAGGACACAAGGACACTTGTAAAGATGAGAAAATGAGTTAAATTTGAATGAAAATAATATTTGGGATGAAACATGCAAGGTCAAGAAGCACAAGTGTCATTTTAAATCATGAAACTTATGAAAAGTGGCATGAAAACTCATTATGTTGGCTCAAAAAATTACCTTCATGATTTATCCCTATTTTAATGTCCCAAAACTGATTAGGGATATATATTATGATTTTAATGAGGGTTAAGTATTTTATACATGCCTCTCCATGCATTATTTGTAGTCTTGGTCATCTGGGATCATCTAGAAATGAGTTATCACCATCTGCAGTCTAAAAAAACTCTTCTTTCATGCACCTTGCACACTTGGCCTCAAAAAAGGAATAAATTTTCCATGAAAATCCATATTATGGAGTTAATTACATGTTTAAATACCCTCCATGGCATTATAGGCATTAGACACACCTTAAAATTATCTCACTTGAAGTTTTCCACCCTTCTCACTATCTTGGTCACTATGGTATTTTTGATTGCCTGAGATGAGAGATATTGTTTGAAAACTTAGGATTTTTTATGAATAAATAAATTACCATATTAATTTATTAAAATTCATAGTATTCCCACCAAACTTGATTTCATCTCTTGAATGTTCCTAGAACCTACACAATGCATAAAATAGTTAAGAAAACCCTATGTGTACCCTATATGTATAGATTTCATAAATTCAAAAAGGATGGGAAGGATACTAAATGATTAATCTACAACATAAAATCCTTTTTATAGACAAACTATACCATTTTGGTGCATTGTCTCTTTTATTTCCTCAAACTGGTCACTAGCAAGGGTTTTGGTGAGTCTAAGATTATTTTACCTTCTTAAGGTTCATTCATAAAGTTATGACGTTGAAGATGAAAAAAAATATGAATATAATATATTATAGTACCATTTTTAACTTATCCAATATTCTTATGTTCCCATGAAAACCACCAAGAGAGATATGAGCATTCAAACTTAACCTATCGAGTTCATTCCTTTCATCTACACAGGTCTGATGTTGCCTTTAGGACAAAATGGTTTCCTTGTAGTTTATCATTCACTAAAAAATATTTATAACCTATTTAGTGACCCAAAAATAATTCTCCAATATTTTTTAATTCTCACCTCATGCTATAATTTAATTTGACCTTTCATTTGGCCTCTAGGCTTAAACCTTGCTTAACAAGCCTTTCTGTACCTTTGAGGATTTACATCTCCATATAAGGCTTATCTCATATTTTATATTATTTTAATGTTTAAATATATGTTTTTAAACTTACCAACTCATCCTGAAACCTTAAAATTACTCCTTTCATCTCTTTTTCTCATTCACCAACTAGGCCTAATTGAGAACCCTAGGGTTTGACTACATATGGTTGTAAACCAACACTCTTGAGTGTTTTCTCATCAATATTGGGATAAATTAATGTTTTTTTATAGATAAATACATATTATTAAATCATAATAATCATCACATGGTGTTTATAAGGCACCCAACACTTATTTAGGTCACATTTTCTCCATTCTTTACCTATGTGTATGCCTAAAAATATCCTACCTCTGAGACAAAATAGAGGATATTGTCCATACTTTTTAAATTAAAAAAACTAAATTAGGGTTTTAATTATGTCATTATTACCATTTTAATAAAAATTCAGGTAAAAATTACCTCTCTATCACCTTCAAACATCTAAAATCCCAAGGCAAACTTTCCAAGCATTAACTACCTGTAGAAATGGCATATGGACTATATGTTGTCTTATTTGGAGCTCTTAATTATGTTTTATTTATATTTTATAAGGGTGTATAAATAATTTTATTATATTTTTTAATGTTTAGAAACCTATATTCATTAATCTAACCTTCCATGTACTTCCCCATACAACTTACTTAGTCAAGACTGAGTGTCATACAACTATGATTATGTTTTGCTCTAGAGCATAGCCCTCCTATAGATGAACTTATATGGATTAGACCTTGGAAATTTTTTATTAGTCTATATGACACCTTATAAAACAATTTAATATTTTTTTGGAACTATTCATTTCATTTTTGAGCTATATACACTTCACACACTCATAATCCCTAAAGCTACTCACTACCTAGTCTAGACTATTTGCTTCTTTTGACTATGTTTTGCTTATTTAGAACTCCCATTTTGCATTGTTTCTAATTTTAAGATATTTTTAAGATCATAATAGCAATAATTAAGGTTATCATATGTTTTTTTCATAATTTTAACTCTTCCTCTACTCTTTACCTGTACCTTGAGCTCACAAGACTAAGTTTCCTTTCTTGACTATGATACCCTGCTTCCTTTATTTTTGTAGATGTAATTTTCCATAATTGGCCTTTGTTCATGATTTTTTAAGGGCCACATTAAATTATTAAGGTCATACATCACTTTTATTTAAATTTATTCACTTTTTAAGGCTCAAAACACCACCAAGACACTTAGTTTAGGGTCATTGTCTGCTTATTCTACTATAAGTGAACATTTTCCCTATGAAAAGGACCCTTATAGGTGATAATGAGACTCAAATAATTGAATATAAACTTGTATTGATGATAATTTAGGTCACACATGTTATTTTAAAATATCTGGAACTATTCATATTTGATATCATGGTCTAGTACCAACTTTGAAAATAAAGGTTCCCTAAAACTCAAAATCTTGTAAATGATATTGAAGGAATTTAGTGTTTTGTAGGCAAATTTGAGCCTTCAAACCTCCAACCTCCATTAGTGTTATACCCTAAATATTTTTTGGATTCCTTTTCCTTTATATATGATACAAAATGATATCAATAAGATGCATGAAAATTTCTTATAACCTTTTCATATGACTCTATCAAAATGGCCTTAAGCCTCTATTTTGCATTTTTAGGGAAAAGAGTCTTGGACTTAGTCATTTTGTGTTTGAGATTGATCCATATTTTAATTTTCTATCCAACCTCTCAAAATTCATATCATGATTTACTAAATTAATTATAAATCCAAGGAAGGTCTCACTTCATGCCTCAACACTCCATATGAGCACCTCAGCTCTCTGTTAAGCCACCTATACGTGGTTATCTTACTGAGCAAGCAGTAAGTATGAGGATTGGGAAGTACACATTATGTTTTTAATTTAATTAGATTTATGATAATCTAAAACATGAAAAAATATACTCCTTTCATATTTAATAACCTATCTCAATCTAAAAACTCCTCAACATGAGATTTTTCATGAGGACACTTGTAGGTAACGTTCTCATATATGTAGGTAGTAAAGAGGAGTATGGGTAGTGAGAATTATTTTGAAATTAAATAAATATTAAGCCTATTCCAATAACTCAAAATGGATTTTTAACACCCATGAATGGATTCAAAGATCTGTGTTCATAGTTTCCACATGATTTTCTTCTTCCAAGCACCTGTAGGTACACTTTCATGGTAAACTATGTGCTTATGTGGTATATGATTGAAATTCATGTAATGTTGCTTTGAAGGATAAGATTTAAATGTGATGGTATTTATATTAATTTTAAAACATGATAATTAACCTATACCAACTTTCTAAAAACATTACCAAAGCATGAAGGTCCTACAAATAGTGGAAACCTTCCAACAACATAGAATGGGACCAGTCTACAAAACTGACGTGATTGGTTCTTCAAATAAACTCAAAATTTGAAAAAAATGATGGGGAAAATGTGAGATGATATTATAAGACCTATAAAATCAATCCCAGTAGCTATATTGTATAGACTTTCTCAAACCAAGGCAAAACCTATAGGGTGCATAGATTAGCAAGTAAACTAGATAGTCTAACTTCTTAGGAATGGTTTATAAATGTCAAAAAACAATTCCTAAAAAAAACATAAAATGGAAGATTAATGAGTGTATAATACACCCCCAAGATCATTTTTCCTAAAACCTACATTCTCAATCATACCAAGGACAAACTTAAAGACCATTTTTGCTTGCCAAGCCTAATGGAAGGAGAGATAAGAAATTTTATATATTTTTTGGATATTTTGATAAAAATGACCACTTTAAAAAGTGTTTATAACACCAAGGGACACTCCTAAAACATCCTCAATTGTGGGAGGCTATACAAGTTTGTACACCTCATTAAATGCTCATGTTCTTAAGAAAATTGCTTCTTTTTTCTGAATAACCTGCCACTTTTCATTTATTAAAAATTAATTAATACATAAGAGGACACATTTAGTGTTAAATCATCCCTTTAAACATTAATAATTCCATATTATTCCATACAACTCATTAAATGCCCTTTTTTGACCTCAAAATGACTCCTAGGACTAAAAGGATTAAAATTATTAAGGACCAAGGCTAATATAGCATTAAATGACATCAATAAACCTAAAAAGATGAATTTTTTTCCTTTATGGGTTCAAATTTGACCTGTAGGTTCAAAATTGGTCAACAATTTATTCACATGATAATTAATATTTAGTAGAACAAATAGAAACACTTGATGCATATAAGGTTTTGTTTGTAAAGATTAAGGGAAGATAAGTTGCTAGTTAACTTGAAAAATTACAAATTTATAAATAAATATTTATTGTAATCAAGATATTTGATTTCTAAATAAGGATTTTAGATGGACCTTGATGAAGTGAGAGCCATTGTTGAGTGGCCATAACCAATAAGCATGTTTGCATCAATAAGTTTCCACGGTTTGGAAATTTTTTATAGAAAGTTTATTTGGATTTTTTTTAATATGTTCACTTATCATAACAAAAATGAAGAGTGATAGTAAATAATTAATTTAAATATGTGAAACATATAATAACTTTTAGAATTTGAATAAAAAATGATAGACCAACTAGTTCTAGCATTTCTAGACTTCAATAAAGTGTTTCAAGTTGATTGTGATGCTAGTGGGATAATGGTTGGTGGAATTTTGAGTCAAGAATGTAATCCCATTACCTAATTTAGAGAGAATTTAAATTAATATAATAATAAGTATTTATCTTATGACCAAGTATTATATGAAAAATTTCAAGCATTGAATAAATGTAGGCACTAAGTTTTACCCAAGGTGTTTGCTTTATTCATGGACCATCAGGTGTTATAGTTTATAAATAACCAAGGTAAGTTGAGTCAAAATCATATGAATTTAGTTAATTTTCTTAAAATTTACTCATTTATTTTGAAGAATATGAGTGATAAATAAATAATAATATTTATGCATTGAGTACAAGGTGTGTTTTGTTACATGATATGAGAGTAGAGGTTGTTGAATTTGAATCCATGAGAGAGTTATATTAGGATGATTTGTATTTTAGGTAATATTAGGAATCGTGAAATATCCCAACCAACATGGACATGAATCCATGGTTTGATAAATTCATTAAAGAATATTTTTCATTCAAAGGGTAATGCTTGTGCATAAATCATGGTTCAATAAGGGATGATCAGGTGAGAAAGAAGCATAAAAAATGTATAATCAGACACTTTGGGGTGTATAAAACATTTATTCAACTTTTTGAGAGTTACTATTGTGAAATAATGAGTTTGGATGTGAATAAATTTTTGAAAACTTGTATATTTTACCAACATGCAAAGGGAAAGAGACATCATACAGGTTTGTATAATCCATTTTCCATACCAGAAAGACAATGAGAAGATTTGTATATGGATTTCATTCTTGGGCTTCCAAGGACCCAAAAAGGTAATGAATTAATTTATTTAGTTGTAGATATATTTTAAAATATAACACACTTAATAACTTACAATAATAAAATTTATTCCTCTCATGTTTCTACTTTTTTATTTAGAGTAGTAAGATTGCATGGGTTATTGAAGAGCATTATCTTAAATAGGGAAATAAAGTTTGTAGGCCATTTTGGGAAAATGTTGCGGAGAAATTTGGGCATTAGGCTTATTTTTAGTTTAGACTACCATCCCCAAAAAGATGTGCAAACTAAGATTGTTAATAGAAGCCTAAAAAACTTATTAAGATGCTTAGTTGAGAATAATCCAAGACTATGGGATATTACTTTGGTATAGGCTAAACTTGGATACAAAAACTCAATTAACATGATCAGAATGAAGAGTCCTTTTCAAGTTTTGTATGTGTACAAACATATAAAATTGGATGAATTGAGAAGTAAACCAATATTTGGAATAAGTGTTGTAGTGGAAGAGTATTCTAAATATATTATTGAGTTACACAAGGAGGTGAAGGAAACCTTGGAGAAAAGCTCATTGAGATATAAAAAACTCTAGTCTTAAGAGAAGAAACTAAGAATTTGAATTTGGAGAGATAGTTTTAACTTAGTTTAGGAATGAAAGGTTTAAAATATGAGTTTATAACAAGTTAAAATGGAACAAAATTGGACCTTATAAGGTAATGAATAAATGTTTAGTTAATGCCTACAAGATAGAGCTCCAAAAATGGGTGTATATCTTTCCAATCTTCAACATTGCTGATTTTTACCCTTATTATAATGGATTAACAAGTGGAGAAGTAAGAACAATTCAAATTCATCAATGGATGATTAGGTACAAAAATTACCTAAGAGGGTAAGGGATGAGGTAGAAGTAATGATTGACTTGAGAGTAATCAATAATATACGTGGGAAGGAATATAATGTGTCTTTGGTGAAGTGTAATAACAAAACAAAAGTATAAATATTGTGGATGAATGCATCTAAAGTTACTAATTTTGGAATATATGTTAAATATTTCATGGAGTGTTTGTGAGCAAGAGATCATGGTTCATTTAACTTACTTGGTGTGTATGATGCAAGAGTATTTGGATCACAAGCAAACTTACATCACCAATAAAAATAAAAATTAAACCTACATATTTCAACATTTGGTTACATTTATTCATGTAAGAATCTCATTAAATACTTGGAATACACATGATTTTTTTTTTATGTCCTTTCACCACCTTATCCAAAATAAATTATATTGATTTTTTGGTTTTTTTAAATACATGGTGTGACAATATTTATTTGGAACAAGACATAGCATGTTGGGAGTTTAAAACACAAGAAAATCCTTCCTAAAATACACAAAAATAAGCCATAAATGTTTTTCAAGATGGTTTATCATATTCCTTTATTATGAGAGTATAATGAATTCCCAAGGCTACTATAAAATCATAGTAAATAATAATTCATAAGATAAAAAAAGAAAAACTAAAAAATAGTGAAAACTAGAGGGAAAAGGGAGCACTTTGGGTGTGTGTTGATTAGAGCGAATGGTTCATATTTTCTTAGATTTGAATATATTTTGGAGGTGGGGTTTCCACATACATGAAGTATTGAAAAATGGCATAGATTTATTCCTCTTAAATAGTAAGAATTTGAGCTCTAAAAATCCATGTAAATTCTTGACAAAATGCCTAAGAGCAAATGTGAATTATTGTAATTTGATGAAAAAGGTTTTGAGCATGTGGTAGGTCATTTTGAAGAATTTTTGGCTCAATAATTGTGTAATATGAGAATGAAATTAATGTCATGATTTTTTATTGTGATTTGTGTATGTGTTCTCCTTAGGAAGGTTGGAAAATTATATTTTATCTAAAGTTCTTGTCAAATGATGATATTGGCAAGTCTCTCACAAATGACCACCAAAAGAATGGGATTAATGTAGGAAGGGATAAATAATTTTGGGAACATGTTTAGGTTTCTAGGCCTAAGGTCATCCTTAATTGGACCCCCTTTCCTATACTACTATTCATACATATGTTTCTTCTTCTTGATGATGAATCACATGTGATTTGAAATATCGAGCAAAATGTAGCACATACTTTTTCCAAAAAACCTATTCATCTAATTTCATGACTATAAAATCATAAAATATCTAATAAAAGTATTTGTATAAATTATTTAATATCTTATTCCTAATTTTCCATGTTAAAGTATATTTTTTTTCACTTCTAAATCTTGTAGACATCCAAATTTGGCACATGCCTCATCTTACAATATCTTCAATCCACTTTACTTATATTGGTCTCTAGATAAGAATTAAGTACTTAGTGACACACACACACACACACACACACACACACACACACACACACACACACACACACACATATATATGTATATATATATATATATATATATATATATATATATATATATATATGTATGTATATATATATATATATATATATATGTATATATATATACATATATATACATATATATATATATATATATATACACATATATATATATATATATATATATATATTTTAAATGAATTTGTCGTATCATTTTCCCATCCATGTCATTTGGGGTCATTATTTAAAATCAAATATCTCTAACCCCTTTTATCATCTTGAGGTTTTTCTTATCCTAAATTAGTTATAACCATTATGGTCAAGATCAACTATTGATCTTAACCATTTCAAGAAATCTTGACCCTTGATATTTTTAATTATTTCTTTGGGAATATTTCCTTTTATATATGTTTCTTTGGTATTTTTTATTTTCATTTAGGTTTATTTTAACACGCCACTACGTCCTTAATTAAAATTCAAAAATATTCCTATATATCCATAATTACTAAGATACATTTTGGACGAGCATTCTTCCATTACAAGATCTATGAAAAATTACATATTTTTCATACTGAATGATTAGAGATACATCTAAAGTAATGAAGGTTAAAATTTCACTTTGCACACTTGTACCAAGGGTAAGATAGAAGAAAGAGAATCTAAGATTAAATTCACCATTACACACATACACATTAGTGTAAGAACTACATTTAATTTTGAGATCTCTTTGAAAAAATAGAAATGTAGTGTAATTCTTGGTTAATCAACATGGATTAACCAACAATCAATCAATTAGCTTGATTCTCCCTCCCCCATTTGACATCTCAAGTGTTTGTACAAGAAACAAGGGTTTGATATTATAGGTGCATGCACACATGTTGAAGGGAATGAGAAGGTAGAGAAGGGAATTTATAATACAAGTGAAGAATCATAAAATTAATCACAATATTGTACTTATAGGGTTAAAATCGACTGCTATAGGTCCATATTGACAATCTATCCTATTTGATAATGATAATATTGACCAAAATAGAGACAAAGTTAATTTAAAAAATGAGCATAATACATTCCTTTTACACATCATCAATTTAGATAAAATGTATATGTAGACAAAGGAATTACAATAAATGAGTTGAGTTTATTTTTATTCCTTTGTACTTGTTCATTGTGATATTTGAATTTTCATGTTTTGATCATAATTGTAAATTAGTATTTTGTGTTTATTCTATTAATCTATAGTTATATTTTTATTCTACTAATTTCAATCTATTTTGTATCAATTTGGAATGATATGTGAACTAACCTTAATTAAGATAAATTAAATGGAATAAATCAAAATGTTGTAAATGACCTTTTGACAAGCATAATGAGAGTAAAATATTAAATGTAGTCTAAATTTTGGATTCTCTCTATATTACTATTTTTAGCAATATAATCCAAAATATAAAAACATAAAACAAAGAGGATAAAGAGATAATTAGATAGTTATAATGAGATCACTTACCATCATTTTACCTCTTATTATCTCCCCTCCAATATGACCAAATTTATTTTGAATGCAAAATATGTTGAATGTTGGATTTCTTGATTATACTTGACAACGGCTTTTGATAATGATATATGGATGCAAGAGGAATGATTATGGTTGCAAGTTATCAAGATGGCTTTCTAAGTTTCCAATTTAAGTTGGCTATGGAGGTAATGGCTTATTTATATAAGCCATGGGAGGGGAAATGAATGGATCAAATTTAATCTTGAGATCATTGAGATCAATGGTGAAGGATTTTCCAAGGAATTTTTAATTCCTTGAAAACCTCTAGAATAAAGGGTTCTAGATGGGCAAATGTCAAATTAGAGGATATTTATAGAATCCTCTAATTCTATAAATCTCCATGATGGAATAGGGGTGTAGGAAGGTCTAGGTTAGTAAGGTGGTAGATAGGTAGGTAAATAAAATGTATTTTTAAATTGGAAAGTGGTTTAATGGGTAGATTAGTAGGTAAGCCAAATTAGTTAGTGGGATAATGAAAGTGATTAATTGATTATGGGTGTAGAATAAGGTTTATGAGAGGTAAGAATTTTGATTTAGGGATTGGGATATTAGTTAATTGGATAGAGAATATAGTTATAGTTTAAATTAGCAAAATTAGTAGAATTATCAGGGTACGTGGATTTAGGTTCATACATTTTGTTCCTCTTTGAAAGAGAATTATGAGTGGTTATGATGGAAAGAGTAGTGGTCTTTCAAATAAAAACTATAGTCATGTATGAAAGCAATGTTAGATGGTATTAGTAGGTTTGATGCCCCCTTGAGGGAAAAGGTGGGGAGAACTAACCTAAATAGTCACTCAAATAGAAGTCCCATGGGTGGGATGAGACCAAGATGATAAATGGGGTTGGGATTCCCCGATTAATGATGTAGATATGATTGAGATGCCCCAAGTTTAGAGACAAGGGGATAAAGTGGCTCAGTGTCGATAGATGGGTTCTAGACAAATGATTAAGTTTTAGAAAGGATTTTGATTGATAAGACTAACTCTTGAGATGGATATATTGTCTAGGAAGTAAAGAAATGAGATGGATACAAGCCAATGATAATTCTCGTAGCAAGGACACATACTAGGGAGGGATTGAAAATTGATAATGGAGAATAGATGAGTTGATTAATGATAAGGAACCACTTTACATGATATGTATAGCTTAAAATTATGTATGATTGTTAACTGATTAATTTGGTATAGGATGAGGATTAGGGGTTAATAGTGGTTGAGTTATCCTTGAGCAAAAAATTATGGTTAGGTGTTACCTACATAGTATGAAGATACCTTAGGGTGATGTAGTTCTAGATCAAGATTATTGTGGATGATGATGAAAAACCATGCCCTAGATGACTTAAGGAGGATAATCAATTATTAATTTGGGTAATAAATGAGATTAACAAGGTGTAGGGATGAAAATTGGTTGAGAGACCAAGTGTTAAGGATCAAAAGGGGATGGGGGGTTAAAAGTGGGGGTCAAATAGGACTAAAAAGTGAAAAAAAAGAGGTTCATTTTTATTTTTAACTTTACTGAAAATTTACTCTGAGCTAGAAAACATGGATCAGATCTCCCAAGCTTCACACCATGATGAGAGAGTCTAGGAGTTTTAGAGGCCTGAGGATATTGGCCCACTGATAAGTTACGAACCCTTATCCTATGAATTTGTCAAATTTTCATGAATTTTTAAATTTATTTCATGTTAAGTATGTTAGAGGTGTCATGGGTGCAATATCATGACTGCTAGTATAAAACTATGACTATTAGTGCAAAGTCATGACTATTAAGAATTCAAGATTAGTGATTTTGCAATGAAGTTTAAAACTATAAAATGTTTTATTTTTAACTAATGCAGATAGTTAGATTCTTATACCAAATACTTCCAAGAATATAAAATGCCTACAAAAATGTTATCAGATTAGTTATGGAAAATTATAAACTTTGTCTAAACTATCTAAAAAAATTAGTAAAAATATATCTAGGGGAGATATTTTAGTGATCATAGAGGTCAGAAACCAAATTTACTTGAAGATTTGTCAAAAGTTAAAAATAGAGAACTAAACTAGACCCTAGATCTATTTAATTACAATGTCATTAATGACAACATAATATTGCAGATATTAGGGAAAATATATAGATCATGATTAGCGATATTATAACAAGGACTATAATAAGTTAATGGTATCCTTGTTTAGCTTTTTATATGATCTATTTTATATCTCATCTTCCTGTCTATACACAACAAGCTCAAAAGTCCCCTTTTAGGTATATAGTTAGCCAAAATATTTAAAATAGGCAAACTCAAAATAGTTGGATTAAAAATAATTAGATTTGGCTTATTAGGTAGATTATTGATCACTAGTATGCCCTATAGATAGTGAATGAAGTATCGTCACCAACATGTTAGAGATCAATAGGAAAAAATTTACTAGTTTAAATAAAGTTATAATATCACAATTCGCAATGGTGATATCATGACTACCAAGTCAAAGACCACAAGTGTTAGAGTTACAATATTGTGCTTTGATCACCAATGGTAAAATTCTTGGTTAAACCTACTTTTTTCCTACACAAAAGAGATAAAAACTACATACAAGAAGTACAAACAAAGTAAAATGACTTGCATAGGGGTTATAAATAGATGAAAAATAGTGATATTAAGACAACCTATAAATTTTGCAAAACCACAACTCTACATGCAACATCACTATTACCAGTGAAAAATCATTACTTTCAAAGTAGTACTATTACACAAAGGTGAGAAACCTATGAAAACCCAAGATCATTAGTAGTTAAAATCTAATTTTAATGCAATATCTCTTATCTCATTACAATGCCATCACTGTAAAACTACTAATACCAGTGCAAAACTGTAACTCTCTTATATGTGATGATTTTTAAAAAATATGGTCCTTAATTCATGTCTAGTTGTCCTTAAAAACTTATAATCACTTATATCAATCTAAAGATGTTAGATTTATGGGATGTCCCACCATGGTTGCAAAAATGTAGCCTAAATTTTGGATTCTCTAAATTACTTATATTAGCAATATAACCCAAAATATAAACAACATCAAACATAGAGGATAAAGAAATAATTAGATGCCTATAATGAGATCACTTACCATAATTTTACCTCTTAATATCTCCCCTCAAAGATGAACAAATTGATTTTGGATTAAAAATATGTTGAATTTTTGATTGTTTGATTATACTTGACAATGGCTTCAATGGATTCTTGATTGGACAATATATTTTGATAAGGCTATATGGATGCAAGAGGGATGATTATGGCTGCAAGTTAGCAAGATGGATTTCTAAGTTTCAAAGATAAGTTGTATATGGAGGTAATGGATTGTTTATATGAGCCATGGGAGGGAAACTTAATGGCTCAAATTTAATCTTGATCTCATTGACATCAATGGTTAAGTATTTTCCAAGCAATTTTTAATTCCTTGGAAACCTCTAAAATAGATGGTTTTAGATGGGGAAGGATCAAATTATAGGATATTTATAAAATCCTCTAATCCTATAAATCTCCATTAGGGAATAGGGGTGTATAAAGGGATAGCTTAGTATGGTGGTAGATAGGTAGGTGAATAAAAAGTATTTTTAAATTGGCAAGTGGCTTAATGGGTAGGTTAGTAGGTGAGTAATATTAGTTAGTAAGCTAATAAAGGTGATTAATTTATTATGAGGGTACAATAAGTTTTATGAGATGTAGGAATTTTTATGTTGGGATTAGGATATTAGTTAATTGGCTAGGGAATATAGTTATAGTTTAAGTTAGTGAAATTAGTAGAATTATTTGGGTGAGAAAATTTAGGTGCATACACTAAATTCAATAATTTCAAAATGATTGAAAGAATAATAGATATGCAATAAAATGACAAACTTATATGTTTCATTTTATAATTTGATTGTGTTTTCTTGGTAGTATGTAGAAATAAGAAAACATGAACAAAATCTGTAAGTGCCCAGAAGCGAGAACTAAAATTTTAAGACTAAATTGGTAGACAAAAGATATGATAAACTCTCACTACTATCCCATTGAGTCAATATTATCTTTTTTTTTAAAATAATAAATTATTAAATAATAACTTGTAACATATTAATTTAGGTATGTAAGCATAGATTTAACCTTCAAATATGTGTAGAAGATCTGTAAACAACTTTTGAATTGTTGAAACCATAATAGGGCTTTCAATGATTGAAACCCTAGAAATAGAAAAAGGTAGAGTGTAATTGGGTTGAGTTTTCTCCAATCACCAACATGATTAATGAATGATACATTTTTATCTAATACTCCAAGATGGGAATCAAGCCCACATAGTTCTCCCACTTAGGGTTTTTTTGTGCAAGTTTGCTATGTCAACTACATGAATGGTTCTAGGGATGGCTTGAATACTTGATCATGATTTTACTTTGGGATGGAATAATCAAGGTTTTGACTTAGTTGAGGACTAATTAAAATTATTATAATAATAATTGTAAATAATAGGGATTCTTTGCTCAACATGTAACAATGTAAATATGCCTCTATATTGAAATTACCAAGTGGTATAATAAGTGACTCGAGTGTGCTTTTATAGAAATTCAAAAGGAGAAAACACATGCTAGGATTAATTAAAACATAGAATACAAAGACAATATATGGGTCAAATTTAAAATATTTATGTTAGAATACCAATGGATAGAATCAAACCATAGGGATAGATCTCACTACCACTATTGTGCATATTGGTTGATCATGTCCTTTTAGGGAAACATATGAAATTTGGATATAGGTTTGTATATATAAATGTATAAGGGTTTATTAATAAATTATAACACTTATATATGTGATATATATTAATTTATAATATTAATATATCCTCCTAGGAGTTTAGGATAGGGTGAAGTGGAAAAATGGATAGTGATCAAGTGCACAAGTTAATTAAAGTGAAAAAGGACCAAAATTAACATGATCAAGTATTCATGAATGGATATAGGTATCTACAACTTCTCCCCCCCCCCCCCCCTTAGTTTAGAAATGAAATTACTAGAGTAAATAAAAGATATACCTCAGTGTGTAAGAAAAAAATTATCTTTGAGTTATTACTCCAATCATGCAAAACAACATATTCTTTAGCAAACCCTACAAAATGTATGAAGTAGATATTTTTTTCTTTTGAAAACTAAAATATACAAAAGCTTGAATTTGAAAATCTCTTGAACTAATATGCTTGGATTTTAAATTTGAAAATTATTAAACTTGAAAATAAGGCAATGTAATAATACAATTGTATGTGTGAAACCAATTTTTATTTTGTGATTTTGCTTGGAGATGATGCTTCCTTGAAGCAATGGAGATATTTTAACAATGGGGAATTGAGGGTGATCAAGCTAAAATTGAAATTTCAATTGTTTAAAAGAAATAAAACACATTGAGATATGAAAAATACTCAATTTAAATCAATTGGTATTTATAACCTAAAGATGTGAAATTGGTTGAAATCCAAATGGATTTGTAGACATAATGCTAGAGGAAACTAAACCTATAAGTTATGCATTATAAACTTAAAATTAATTAAACATTTCAGATCAATTATATATTCAATTTCAAAAAAAATCATAAATGCATGATTTAAAGAGAATGGAGAATATCCATGCTCCTACTATGTCCACAACTTAGCAAATAATATTTTAAATTTTGAAAAATCACATAGTATGCATGAATCTGTATCATGCCCCCATGTATAAATGTAGAACATGTAACTATATGTAGATACAAATTGTAAATTCTATTTTAAAAATTTACATTAACTTATACCATGAACTCAAAACCATATGAATTTTAATTTTATCTTATAATGTGAGTGTTATGCATGGCATATGTTCCATAATATGTGTGAATGACTAAATTTTGAACCATTTTGTATCTTTTGAAATTATATTCTATACCAAAACTAATTGTTTTTCTCTTAAAGAGCCTTATCTCATGTATAAAAATCACATTTAAATGTACTATTTTTTACGTGAGGTATTTTATCCTAAACTTCACTCATATCACAAGAAAATTTGACTACAAACATGCATAGTAAGATGTAATCATTGAATAATTTTGGATATGAGGTAATGCCTATATAAATGTATCAATCAAGCTCAAAAAATTAGAATGTAAAATTATCTTATGTTTTTCTTGGTTCATGATATAGATCATGACACTCATCAAAATTAAGAAGGTCAACAAACACACCATACAACAAGCATAAAGTCATTCAATAAGGCTAAGGGCTTCACATAAGAGACATGTTTAAATGTCTCCAAATGAAACATTTCACACACAAGGTGAAGGGCCAATATTAAAGGACATGAATAATGTCACAAACAAGGGACATGTTCAATTTTTTTCACACAACATAAGGCCAAGGGATAAAATTAAATGATTGAGATTAAATGTTACATATACCAAACACAATCTCATAGAGATGTTTAAACAAGTTTTCAAACAAGGGCCATAAAAATAGGCAAGCAATATATAATCTACTTGTATAAAAAATAGTATCAATGAAACACATAAATATAAATTTAGTCTAAACAATGCATATGTAATGTGATCACATCCTATAAAATAGCATATCCATGTACACAATGCAAGATAAATATGTTAGCAAGACATTTATAAATAGTATAGAGCTTAAAAATATACAATTAATGGAATGATAACACTTTTAAATAGCTAAATATAATATGCCCTTAGTTTTCGCAAGTTTACTAGGTAGAGGCAAGTTCAAAATATTAGTCCCTAAAAAAAATTGTATGTCTTGCATACCACTCATGAATACTAGTGGAATATGTGTGTGATAGAAAAATAAATATGATATCTACTAATTATTATATAAATAACATATGACAATCATGTAAACTAGATGTATAATCATACATAGGTCCTAATTTTGGATTTTTAGCATATTTTAAACATTTTTGTATTTTTTGACTATGTGATGTTTTTGTAGTTTTAGAATTTATAAATAGAAATAATATAATTTTAAAGGTGTTAAAATTATAGGAAAGGAAAAATATTTAAACAATCCATGACATGTGTTAGTGTGAAATATACATTATAAGTGATTGTATGGCCATGTATGAGTAAATTAACCCTAATGTATATGCATTATAACTTTTAAAACATGTAGGAACATAAACAATATGTAAAGGATTGATTGTAAATCTTCATTTCATAAAATATACACTCTTCAAAGTAGGTCACATGTATGGAAACTATAGTTCATAAAAGTAATATTTTGCATGAAAAATAATGATTTGTATACTAAAATTGAGTGAAATGTGTTGGTTCCCAGTTTTATACCTCATACACTGGGCCTTACACACTTGAGAGAAAATCAAAAGTAATGATGAAAAACCTACTATTATGTCATTGTAGTCAAGGAAAGGTTTGGCATCAAGATTGGACCAAATGTAGAAAATGACTAAGAGGCACCTACAGAGCATATGGTCAGATCCCTTTTACTTATGACTCTGCCTAAACCAAGGTGAGAGGACCTAAGTGGTAGCTTACTCACATGGAGAGATTCTATAATTCAACCTCCATGGGGATTTTAAGCACAAGGAGTAAATATGACTAGGGCATAACCAAGTTTGCACACTTCACTGGTGAAGTGTTGTTACATGAAATACACAAATTCTCTAATTCATATACAAGTTAATAAATATAGATGGAAAAGAGATTAAAAACTTCATTCTAAATGATTTTCAACATTAGGGGTCAAGTAAAAGACTGCAATGCTAAAGTTTAAAACACAAACTAAAAACACTTTTCAAATATTCAAGATCTTATGCATTTGTAAGGCAAATAACACTTATAGTATGCAAAGGGATGTATTATTTTTAGGGTAGGATAGGGTATAACAAGATTATATGATTAAGATAAGGAGGGTGTCATGTTGGTGGTTTCTAAATAACAAAGTATCCTACAGTATTTCATGATAATATTCATTGGCAAAGATGCGAATAAACTTAAAATGCAAGATAATGGTAAATGCCAAATTATCCTTGAGAGACTAGAACATACACTAAAACTAATATTTCAATGCTTTTACCTGTTAAATCCATAAACTTAGGGTACCTCAACAAGTTATTCAAAAACCTATCCTAAAAAAATATAGAAAGAGTTTTAATCTAAATCTCTGCTCAGAATGACAACTATTAGTGAGCATTAACCCAAATATCCAATCAACAATTCTTGAAAAACATGTGACTATATTTCATCTATAAGAAATATTAAATAACCACAAGCATTTTCATTAACTTGAAAACAAATATTACACACATTAGTATTTTTAAAATGTTGCCATGGGGACAAACATGGTGAGATTTCTATTTTGACAAGGGAGACATAAACATGCTCTTAAATCTTGCTAATGGTTATACATTTGCAACCACCTTATCAAGGGAGACAAAATATACACACAACAATTGATCCCAAAATTTTATTTGCAAAACCTAGACTTAGGGAAAATGAATGCCTAAAATAGTGACCAACAACAACCAACACAAAGGCCAACCAACCCTTTTGAATAGATGAGAAGCCCTCTATTTATACATTTTCAAATCTACAACTATGGGTTGAAATTTTCAAAATTGTAAAACAACTTTCAAGTCTACCAAGATGCTTTTAGATGGAAAATATTCCCTTGCCATGCCTGAAATCTTTATCCATTTGCAAGAAAAATCAATGTTCTAACTGCCTCTACAAAGAATGATGAATATTTATAACAAACTTTTGATCTCATGGTGGGAGATTCCTTTCACATGAAATAGAAGGAGAATATTCATGATAGAGGGTTGAATAAACTTTGTCATTATGTGCAACCACTTGGGAATGCTCTCAACCACTTTCCTGCATAATTAGAAACTTTTGGATAGATACCCTCCCTCTCATGCATGCCATGGAACAACCTGATTTTACCATGATTCCCTAGGAATATTTTGGATCCATGGCCCTTTGAATGATCTTCTTTGGAGTGGCCCACCTTGGATTTGCAAACCTGTAATTTCCTTCAATGGAATGAAAATATAACTAAGGTCATTTCTAATTTTTTTATTTTTGGTTCCACTTGTATTTTCACATTTTGTATTTCTTAAATTCACCTTTTTCCACATTTGGCTTTTTATAGATTCCCCCTTTATTTCCTTTTAAAATGCATAAGTTCATTATTTCACTTTTATCTTATTAAGGAAATTTTGACCCCACTTGATAATTTATAATTTATGTAATTAGCACTTATAGTCCCCCTAGGAAGTTCCCCTAGGGAATTCTCAAATGACCATATAAGGGGTTAGAAAATCCATTTTGAATTATAATGCACTAAACATAGACTTTTCACTCTTATAACTTCCCTTCTCATATAGGCTTTACCCAAGATCTGCAAGGAGGCCATCAATTTTATAAGCATATCAATAATGCCGATAAGTTGTAAGTGCTTCATCATTATTCCATTTTCATAAAAAGTATCCATCTGTACTACTGACTATCAAAATACATGTTCTATACACAAGTACCAAACTTAAAATGTACTTGTAAAAAACTACTGGCATCTAAATGTTTGACCTCTATGCCCTTTACATCATCTTTGGGAGCTAAATCATGAGCTTCTAAATAAAAGGATCTATGTCTCATTGATCAAATTTGCAATTTCTTTCAAAAACCTAGACTTCCTTCATAGCTACCATGACTCATTTGTAATTTGCCTAGTCAATCTACTATCAATTGCAAAAGCTCCAATAACTCACTTTGTATAGTATCTTTGATCATGATGTGTATGCCTATTGGTATTTCCATATCACTTTGTTTATTGATCCTTGAAATTTGACCATTTATCATATTAGGACATGTGTCATTTCCTTATTGGTCATGATCCCTTTGAACAATCCATCTCATCTTGTATCATTAGATCTATGTGCATGGATTGACACAAACCATCAATCAAGATCTAAAAGACCAAATACTAATGTCTACTAGTTATCTTTGGCCCTGAGGTCATGCCACTTGATATCCTTATGGGCTCTCTACACCCTGCTCTATCAGTCCGGATAATGTACTCTTTCCAAGTGGTGGTCCCATGTTCATTTTAGGATTTATTGAAAAGTCTTGATTTATATGTGCTATAGATCATATTGTGTACACTTGAATGCATACCATTGATATATGGGAACATGCTTAATCTTTAGCTCATGACTATGTATTAAATTTTTAATGATGCCCTCTTACCATTAGATCTTTTTGCCTGATCAAATGTGCATCATTTAATTACAATCCATGAGATTGAGCATGATTTGTTCCTTGAAAATAGTCTCTATTAATTTTAACACCATCATGCCATGTGGTGTAACCTTATACTTTTTGACCTTTTAACCTATTCTACTCACCATCAAATCTTTGACAAGGTTCCTACATTGGTGACACTTATCACCATCTCGCTCATCCTAAGAATTTATTTGAAACATTTTACTTCTACACAATATCAATCAAGATCTACACGCTTCACCACATACCATTGATCAATGGGAATCTGCTCAAATTTTAATCATGCCCCATGAGATCAATAGTTATGCAATCTAGGAAAATTTATTCAGAGCTTTTGGTCATCAAGCCTTTTGTCTTCACCATTTCTATCTTGTAGTAATTTGTTCTTCGAGACTTTTATTATAGGTTTGATGCCCATAGAAATATAGTCATTGAAAAAATTATTTCAAACATTTTATCCACAACATTCCTATCTTTGGCATTTTGGTCTTTGACAAAAATTTTGAGAGATTTTTGGGCCACAAGAATTATTGTGGGTCTTTTTATTTTTAGCAATTCTGCTCCCAGGCCTTCTGTTTATTAGGATAATTATTTTGGACATTTTATCTAAGATAATTTTCCCAAAGTATTGAACTCTCTTGGACACTTCTCCCACATAAATTTGATCTTTAAAATCTTTGTTTTCATTGGGAAAATAATTTTAGACATTTTGTCTGAAATAATTTCTCCAAAGAAACTTTAACTTTGCATTTTCCTTGAAGAATTTAGACTTATCACTTTTGCCAAAGGAATTGAGTCTTTGACATTTTGCATCTTTGTCAAGATAATTATTTCAGACATTTTGTCTAAAATAATTTTGATAAATAAATTGGACTTAACATTTTTTTCTAAAATAAAATGACTTAGACATTTTGTTGAAAGAAAATGACTTTTGTTGAGCTTTTTGTCATGGGAAAAATGCCTAAAAGAAAATTACACTTCAACCTTTTTACCATAGATAAAAAGTCTAAAACAAATAGACCTATGGACTTTTTACCATAGATAAAATGTTTGAAACAAATAAGACTTTCACCTTTGTGTGAATAGTTTTCCCGATGGAAATAATTCTTCAAACTTTTTATCCAAGACAAAAAAACTTGAAGACATATTTCCATCAGGTAAAGTGTTCATGTAAAAAAATCTTAAAAAGTCTAAGGTATTTACACATACACCAAGTAAATATGATTTTAAAATTTATCCTATTTGACATGAAACTTGACCTTGGAGGGAAAATTTGAGGACAGAAAGTGGGATAAGAACTTAGGATTCTATACTCAACTAAGGCTAGACTTAGACATTTTCACTTGATAAGGGTTCAATTGCTTTAATGTAATTTTAGGCACTAACACTAGCTCTCACTTGGGGATGCATACCCCTTGTGGGTGTGTAAATAAACCCAAAATTAAAGACCAAGTGCCAATCCATTGGGTCATGGAGTTAATACTTAACATTTTTTAGCAAACACCCATGAAGGCTCAACAAAATAAGGTAGACTTGACAAAAATAGATCAAGACGATTTTGAAATGAACACATGATAGAAACACAAAGGGAAACTATACAAACAAGGTCTAAAGAAAAGGGGTGATAAGGTAATGAAATAGAAGAAAGATAAAATTATATACTATATATTAATGTACACAGGTTACAGACTCAATCAAGGAAGTATTTCAGATGTCTGCCATTGACTAGAAGCTCCTATATTTCATCTAAATCTCTCAAGAAGAAATTATGCTCCCTAATTCGGCAGTTAATGGAATAAGGACCCTTCCATAAGGCATAAAATTTTCCATTCTTTCCTTTCTCCTCATACCTATTGTCCCAAAGTAGAACTAGATCACCTACTTGAAAGGTTCTTAAAATGACCTTCCTATCAAATATCTTCTTCATCTTTTTACTGAACTTGAGGTGTCTTTCATGAGCTTGTCTTCAAATTTCATCAAGCTCAATAATATGTCTCATCGTAATTTCATAGTGATTAACTTTCTCATCATCTTTTATTTGTTTCATAATTTTATAAGTTGGAAAATACAAATTTATAGGCAAAACTACTTGAGCTTCATAAACAATCTCAAAAGGGCTTTTTCATGTAGCTCTCTTAGGCATAATCCTATCACCCATAAGGCAAACTTAAATTGTTCACCCTAATTCTTCTTATTTGCTTCCAATGTTTGCCTAATGATTTTGAGCAAGTTCTTGTTACTTGATTATGTTTTCCCATTTCCCTAAGGGTTGTAATTGGAAACATAGGTTACTTCAATCCCATACTCTTTGCATAATGCCACTACATATTTGGATTTGAATATCATGGAATTTTTTGTGATAAATTTGAAAAGCACACAAAATCTACAAATAATCTAATTTAGCAAAAATCCATAACCATCTAGTGTGTATCCTTCTTCATAGAGACTAATTCAACCCATTTTGTGAAATAGTCAATTCTAATTAGTATCCATTTATGTCCAACACTTGATGAATCAACAATTTCTCTAATGCAATCCATCCCCATTATTTGAGTGGGCCTTAAATCATCATAATATGTAAGGGAAGAGAACATGAAGCTTTCATCCTTCCAAAAAAGTGCTAACATTTCTCACACTTTCTGACTATCTAAGCAACACCTTGAACAATGTTGTCCACCAATAATCAGCTCTCAAAATTTTATGAGTTGTAACCTTAGGAAAAAAATGACCACCACACACTCCACTATGGAAGTATTTAATCAAATTAGTAGTCTATTATTCTAACATTTATCTTAGGAGAACCCCATCAAATTTTTCCATGCTAATCCATTCTCAGTCAAGAGGTATTTTTGGGAAACAAGCTTAAGAGTTCTCCTTTGATTCTTATCCAAGTCAGGAGGATAGTTCAAATTTTTTAAGTAGAAAATAATATCTCTATACCATATAGATATGTTAAATTGACTCAATGAATTATCAACATCAAGAACAATAGTGTTTAACTCAACATCTTGAAAATTGGTCTCAATCATAAGCTTGGATAGACCCATCCCTTGTACTAATGTGGTGGTTTGAATATCCATGCCACACTCTTATAACTTGTTGACCTACCTACATCTCTTGATGGATACTTTAGTCTAAGTCAAGATGTCCTTCACCATGGTATTCAGGACATAAACAACAATATTTGAACTCAACATATAGGGCTTGAACATTTTAACATCTTTTAAGAGAGTAAAATCTTTATTTTCCATAATGGTATCATTTATCTTAGGACCTTGCATAGCTTTTCTAAATAAATTTATGGGATACTCATGACCTTATTCATTATTTTTCAATAGAACAACAACAATAGTATTATATGATGCAAAAGATAATATATATGGAATGGTTTTGTGTAATTAGGGATGGCCAAGACTGGAGTAGACATTAAATCTCCCTTGATGTCATTGAATGATTGTATGGCCTTATCCTCCCATTTGATGGTATGTTCCTTCTTTAGCATGGAATTAATAGGTAAAATAATCTTTAAAAAATTGGACACAAACCTCCTTACAAAGTTAATTTTTCTAAAGAAAACTGAATTCTTTTCTTGGACTGTGGGATGGGCACTTTTTCAATGGCTTCTACCCATTTGGGTTCAATCATGACACCATATTTGGACACTATATGTCCTAATAATTTTACCTTTTATACTTAGAAGTGACATTTCTTAGGATTAAGTGAAATTTTGAATTCCTTGTATCTAATTAGCACCTACTCTAGATTATCTAAATGTTCTTCTCTAGTCTTGGAGTACACAATAATGTCATCTTGATACACAACAATGAACTTATTAATTATCCCTACAAAATCAACATTCATAGCTTGATGGAATGTTTCACTAGCATTCATTGACCCAAAAGTTATCCTCATATATACATATGTGCTCCAAGGCATAATAAGTGCAATCGTGTATCTCTCAGATTCCTTCACCACAACCTAGTTGCACCCTAAAAAACCATCTAATGTGAACATATATGATCTAGTAACACTTTTTATAATGTTCTCCATATTGGGTAAGGGATAATTGTCTTTTAAATAAGCTTTATCCAAATTTTATAAATCCACACATAAGAGGATATAACCATTATTCTTTCTCATAGGGACTAAATTTGTAACCCATGACAAGTACCTGATGGGCTAAATGATCCCACCATCCCTCAGCTTCTTTAATTTATCCCTTATCTTGGTGGCCAAGATGGGGTTAATAGGCCTTTGTTTCTACCAAAAAGGCTTGTGATTAGGTTGGATGATGTGTTGAAACAATTCTTCCCTATATGCTTTCAATTCAGAATAAGACCATGCTAGATAATCCTAGTACTTCCTTAGCAGTGTTGAATCTAGTTCAAGTATTCATAATAAAAGAGCTGAAAATGATGAAACAAAAAACTAATGATTATATTATATTATTCAAAAATGTATAGAGAACAATACAATGGCTATTATATAGCTATTGAGATAGCCAAATAACCTCCTTAAAAATAGGAAGGTCAAATAAAAAATAACCCATTAATGGAATTATGGGTATAACAAACCAACCATTAACTTAGGTAATACAAAAAACTAGTAATTGTTATTTACCTATGGTAAATAATCAACCAATGTAAATAGTATTCTACCTAATAGTAACTCACTAAAAATTAATATATTGTTATGAACAATATATTTAACCAACTAATAAATATAACTATAAGATATTAACATATTATTATTTTATCAAACAATAATTATGTTATATATTAATAATGTGAACACATTTTACTCTAACATTCACCCCTTTGTGAGCATTATTAATCCTAGTCACACGCCCTTAATGTTAACATGGGGAAAATAACTTCCCATATTTGTACCTAAACTCATGGCTTGGTGATTTTTAGAGGATAATCATAAACCTCACATGATGGTTTTACAAATGGGTGACCAAAAACCAAAATAGTGGTTTTACAAGTGGATAACCAGAAACCATAAATGATTGTTTTAAAAATGGCTACCCAAAAACCAAAACAATGGTTTTACAAGTGGTTTACCATAAGTCACATCATGATGTGTAGTTATAGATTCTAGTTCTCATCATTCTCACATGTCATAGAAGTTACATAGGAGTATATTTTTCACTTATGAAAAATGTGAACAGGCATACAACATCAATTCTTATTCACACCACACAATGCTAAAAATAAACACACCACACAACTAAAATAAAAATGCCACTAAATTAGAAAGTGGTCTCTTCACTAGTGGCTTACGAAAGGAATAAAAAAACTCCATCCTCCATGTATCCTTTGGTATCTTTTCTACTCACTCAACTAATGAATATTTATTCTTTAAGTGTTGGATGTATTATTTTGCTATCAAACATCGATGTTTGGTTAGTCGAGTGTTCTCTAGTTTGGTGTTTACTTCGTATCCTGCTTTTAAATTCTTTCAAATTTTGATGTCTTGGTTTTTCAGATTGTGGATGTCGATTTCCATCGATAATACATCCATAAGGTAAATTTTTTTTATTTTTACAATATTTTGACAATAATTCATTTTTGACATTAACCTAATTCACCTGAATGACAAGACTCAAATTCTTAATTTTGATATATGAACAATTTTGACAACATATGACTTATTTAACTTAGACTAACATAACTAACAACACAATATTGACATTTTAAAATACTAAAAAATAAAATGACTCATTGACAAAATTTTGGACCCAAATAATACTTATATGAATTATTTGACTTAACTCTTTTGACAAATTCATGAAACTACCAAATGACCTTGAAACATAAAAGAATTTTAATACTCAAATGACTCTTAAATTCTTCGACTAAACTACCTAAAGACAAACTAATCACTTAAATAACTAGATGCTTCGCTTAATAATAAAATGACTTAAACAAATAAACTTTAATACATATATACATGCATGTTTGATAGATCCAATCCAACTAATTATTGAGAAGAATTTATAGTGAATATCATAAATGTTGAGCACTTTGATACAAGAAAAGTATTTGATGTAAATCTATTTAAATGTGGATGGTTTGTATCACTTGAACAAAAAACCTCAAGTCACATTAATATTTAATGAAGATGTGTAGGACTAATTTTGTTGATATGAAACAACTTTGAAGTAGAAACTCTAGGCACAAATCTTCATAGTCAATTAGAAGCATGTATGGTAAAAATTGGATAGTTGGACGTATAGATCTTGGTCATAGCACATTATATGAACTAAATTACTATTGAATGATAGGTGCTAACAGAAGATGCCAGGTTTATCATTCCATCGATGGTACTATGTGATGAGAGTTTTATGCATATTTTTATTATCTATCACCTTGGATCCTACAATAATATTTTGATAGAATAAATAATCCTTATAATAGAATATATGACTATTATGGTAAGGCCATAGTTGATTGGTATATTAACATGGCTTCAATGGTTGTACATATAATATAAAGTAATATTTATATCCTTTTCTATTTCTTCAAATACGTCCATATTAGGCACTCCTCCTTTGCAAAGAATATTAGGATCATCACCAATTTTGATTGATCAATGCACAAATCAAAATACCTCAATAATTTAATTTTTCTTCTAGTCATAGAATCTAAATCATCAATCATAGGATTTCTAAAACTTCACCTGAACATGAAACACCATGAATATTATCAAGACACACTATCAAAGACTTTCATCTTGAATGTCTCTATAGATTTAACAAACTATTTTCCTGATTTGATACCAGATGTTGATTCTGGTTCAAGTCTCCATAATAAAAGAGCCAAGCATGATGAAACAAAAAAACTAATGATTATATTATATTATTCATAAATGTATATAAAATAATACAATGGTTATTAAATATAGCCATTGAGATAGCCAAATAACCTCCTTAAAAATAAGAAGGTCAAATAACAAATGACCCATTAATGGAATTAAGGGTATGACAAACCAACCATTAACTTAGGTAATACAACAAACTATTAATTGTTATCTACCTATGGTAAATAACCAACCAATGTAAATAGTATTCTACCTAATGGTAACTCACTAAAAATGAATATATTGTTATGAACAATATAATTGACCAACTAATAAATCTAACTATAACATATTAATGTATTATTGTTTTCTCAAACAATAATTACATTATACATTAATAATGTGAACATGTTTTACTCTAACAAGCAATTGCATGTAATCTTGTTTCTCATCTACACTCATGTGAGTACCCAACTAAACCTTTCTTGGATTCTCATGAGAACACAAATAAAACTCAGTCACATCTTTTGAGATAAATGGTTCTCTTGATTTAATTCTATCATCTCCATAAAAATAAGATTTTAAACTTACCAAGCCTCTAGGGAGCATGTTTGTCTTTATTTGAATGATGTCCTTCCCAAACAAGGTATCCTTCTCATCACAAACCTGAATCATAGATTCCAATTTTATGAGTTAATCATGGAACTCAGCTTCACAATTGAGAAACCTTTTAATCTATTCATCATCATCAAAAACCCACCAATGATGAACATTATCTAGGATTGATGGCCTAACAAGCACCTCCACTTGATATTGATAATGAGGACTTGTATTTGCAATATCAAATTGAGCATCTAGACCTACAAATTTATTAGCTTCTTGGTTGAAAATTTTATCATGATAACAAAAGTTGAATGCATCAAATAATTAAAGCAAATCCTAAATAACATTCCAATATTGTTTCAACCTTTTATTTTTGGTGGCATAAGCATTTTGGATCTACTTAAAGACTAATTGAGAATCATCCTTGACAATCAAACTTTTAATTACATACTCATGGGCAATCCTTAAACAAAGTAAGAGTGCCTCATATTTAACAGTATTATTTGTATACTCAAAGGATAGTTGAAAAGAAAACATGAAACATTTACCATTGGGGGCATATAAAATAACCTTAAATGTATTTCTAAGATTGGACCAAGCCCCATAAAAACACATCTTCCAAAATCCACCTTCTTTGTCATGTTCAACATCAAGAATAATAGGCTATTCACTAGTATTAGCATTCCCAACAAAGTTGCCCAATTCAACATCTATGTACAATACATCATTAAGATCACATTTTTGATATTCAATTACATGTAACATCTTTGACTCTCTATAAATCTTGACCATCTTACCCTCCAATAGAATGGTGGCATAAGATAAATCCATCTATACACTTCCACCCATACTATCAGCCCATTTATGTGATAGTAACATCCTCCACTTAAGCAAGAAGTCTATGACTACCATATTCATATTCAAATACTTTCCTAGATGTACTACCAACTATAATACCAACCCCTTGACTTTTCCTACAATTGGAACCTCTCGTGAGTCCATGGCATAACACTTTTCAAAGGCTGACGTAATCTTAATTCTGATTTCATTTAGGATACCAAGGGCATCACATTGTAAGAATATCCTAAATCAAACATATAGTAGTGAATAATCAGACCATTGATTATTAGGGTTGTGTAAAAAGGATCCACATTTAGCTAACTATCTACAAGTGCAATCCCCGAATAGACCACTGAAGCAAGTTCAACAACCTTTTTTGATTATTCATCACTTTTTGAGTGTGTTTGGGGCAACTCAATTTCATTTGTAGCTAACCTTTCACTAGATTACAACTAATCCAATACCCTCTTCCAATGTTTAGGTATTCTAAATAATTCAACAAGTGGCACAATGATTTTTAGTTGGTTCAACACTTGGGCCATATCACATATGTTATACTGAGGAAGAGGAGTATTATGTGAAAGGGTGACAACACCTTTATCTAGAATATAGTCACTCAAGGTTTGAAGTGGAGTAGTTTGGGATGGATTTGAATCTTTAACATCAACCTTCAAAGGTAGCTTAGTTTTATCATCATTCACACCCTTAGGGATACTAGACAATATGGGTATTTTATTCTTGATTGGAACACCTCTAGGCTTAGCAAATTGGGAAATAGACATTGGTGTGGAACCTTTATGGATTATTGTAGTTTTCTTAGCATCCTTATTATCATCCCCTACCTTTATATTTTCAAGGGAAATATCTTAAGGAGAAACATCCTAATATTTGTTTCTCAAGTGATACTCCTTCTCTTGGGAAATTGCTACATTAATTAATAGCTACCTATCCTAAATTGATAAAATTCCCCCATCATATTTATTAATCATCACAGAGTGTAAGAAATCAAAATCATGAATGGTTAATTCATATGATTATGCCATAGTAATGTCACAAGAAAATTTAGGATTTGGGACACTTACCTTCTCAACTACACTCCAAAATTGATCAATAGTATTAGCACTCATCAATTCCATGGAGACAATCATCTCACTTTAGGGGCTTTGACAATTGAACATCAAAATCTCATCATCAAATGATGCAAATTCAAGTTCATCCACATCTTCTTCAATTGGTTCAATTGTCTCACATGGGGCATGTGGAAAGAATCACTTGTCATACCCTTCAATATCAATGTCATAATATGCAACATTCACCTTGACATTTAAAGGATTAGGCATTTCTTTTTCAACCCCTCTATTATGATTTCTATTTATTCTTTCTTTGAGCACATGCATCTTCCCTTTATAATTATCTCGATGGTGGAAAGTAGGCCCCATTTATGCTTGATTTGGATTTGGATGCCTTTAATGACTAGTAGACACATGACGGATCCCCTTATCAACCCTGGCCAACTTGTATGACATTTCTTTGATAGTAGAGGCTAAATTTTTAATAGTCTCCTCAAGATTGGTAGTTTTTATGGACTTTGTCTTTTCTAGATTAACCAATTTTATATCAACCCACTTGTTCATAGGTTTTTCCATAGCCTTTATGTTGTTATAAAATTATATGGCCATATTGAATGCCAATTTTAGATTAGTGGGAGCCTTATCCCTCAAGTAATATGAAACCTTATTATCAAAGGCATCATAATACTTTATCAAGCATGCCATATCATTGGGCCTGATGTTTTCAGGTAGTCACATCATAATATTATTAAACCATGTATTGAACTCTTTTACGCATTCATTAGTATTATTTTTAATGTTTTCAAACTCAACAAAAAGACATCTTAGATCAACCCAAGCACCATACTAAATTCTAAAAACATTTTACATCTCTTCTCATGAGTCAATGCATCCATTGGGAAGATATTTGAACCACTCATGAACCTCTTCCTCTAGCATGTGAAAAAATAACTTAATGTACACATCCTCATACTCAATCTCATAATCTTCAATGATATTATGAAATCCCCTCAGGTGTTAATCACCATTCACTGCATTTTTTTCTTAGAACTTTGGAAGGAATTTCCTTACTTCATTTGGGACTTCATTAGGATAACATGGCATTTCATCAAAATTAATAGTCCTGAATATAGGAACATAGAATGTAGGATGTTCATTCTCATATAGATCCCTATGCCTCATGATTATTTCAATTAGAGGTTCAAGAACATCTGGTAAAGGGATGTGAGGGGGTGAATGATGTAGACTTGGTGGATTAGATTTGGGGATGAATTCAATTAGTTGGGAAAGATCTATATAATAAATGATACTATGTGTTTCAAAATTAGTATAAGATTTATGATAGTCCTCAATAATATGAGGATCAATAAAAAGTTCAATCTTATCAAAATCTTGATAGTCCTTAGCAACTAAACTCTGCCCTTCAATAGGATTCCAAACTTGTCTCCTTTGTCTTTGATATAAACTTAATGGTGAGACAAGTTTCTTAGATGGGTAACCTTTGAAAGATGATCTCAATCCTTCTATATTTTTAAATAATAATATACTCAAATATGAAACTTAAAATAATATTCAAAATAAGCACTAGTCTTTCCTGAAACTAGGTGATAAAAATTGGAGTCGCCACTAGAATCATAATCCTAGAATTTAATAGTTAACAGAATGATAGTGATACATAGTGATAACATACTTTGATAATGTTAATGATGAGATTAAAATAAAATACACTAAAATATTCATAATAATGTTCAAAATGGAAAAAACACCTTCCAACATGCAATCTTAACAGTCCTTTGTAATGAATACAACAAAAGTCAATTATTAAGCCTTAAAAACTCTTAGCACATCCCTAGTGGAGTGTTGCAACATTGGCAGCTAAGATATTCAAATCATAAAAAATATAGTAGATAACTTCATAACATGAAATACTTATAGCTCTCTATAAGAGTCCCTGGTAACACAAGGGCCAATGTTCTTAGCTTTTTCCCCAATAATGGCACCAGTTGGAGTGTTGGTTCCTAGTTGCATGCCTTGTACACTTGGCCTTGCACACTTGAGAGAAAATGGAAAGTAATGATAAAAAAACCCACTAATATGTATTTTTATCCAAGGAAGGTTTTGACATCAAGATTTGACCAACTGAAAAAAATAACTAAGAGGCACCTATAAAGGGTATGGTCAGCTCCCTACTACTTCTGGATCTGCCTAAACCAAGGTGAGAAAACTTAAGGGGTAACTTGCTCACATGTAGATATTTTATACCTCCATGGGGATTTTTGGCATAAGGAACAAATATGACCAAGGCATAACCAAATTTGCACACTTCACCTATGAAGGGTTGTCACATGAAATGCATAAATGCTCTAAGTCATATATAAGCTACTAAAGATAGATGTGAAAGAGATTGCATCCTTCATTTTAATGATTTTAAACAAAAAGGGTCAATTAAAAGAAATTATAGATTTTAAAACACAAACTATAAATACATTTCAAATATGCAATATCTTATGTGTTTTTAAGGCAAATAACACTTATAGTATGCAAAGGGATGTATTATTTGCAAGGTAGGATAGGGTAGGAAAATATTAGATGATTAAAATGAAGGTGTCATGCTGGTGGTTTCCAAATAGAAAGGTATCCTATAGTATTTCATGACAATATTCCTTGGTAAAGATGCAGATAAACTTTAAATGCAAGATAATGGTAAATGCCAAATGATCCATGAGAGACTAGAACATACATTGAAACTAATCTTTTAAATTATTTTCCCTATCAAATCCATAAACCTAGGGTGCCCTAACAAGTTATTCAACAACCTATACTAAATAAATGTAGAAAGAGTTAATAATCTAAATCTATGCTTAGAATGACAAATAGTAGTGAGCACAAACACAAATATCCAATCAGTAATTCTTGTAAAACATGTTATTTCAATTCATCTACAGGAAATATCAATGAATGACAAGCATGTTCAATAACTTGAAAATAAATATTACACACATTAATAGTTTCAAAATGCTTCCATTGGGATAAGCATGGTGAGATTTCTCTTTTGACAAGGCAAACATAAACATGCTCTCAAAACTTACTGATGGTTGTACATCTATAACCACCTTAGCAAGGGAGATAAAATCTACACAGCAATTAATCCCAATTTTTTTTTTGCAAAACCTAAACTTAAGGAAAATGGATGCCTAAAATAGTGACCACCAACAATCAACACAAAGGCCAACCAATAGCTTAAATAGAGGATAAGCCATCTATTTATATATTTTTAGATCTTAGACTATTATACTATGGGTTATAACTTGAAAATTTTCAAAACAAACTTTTAATTCCAAGAAGATGCTTCCAAATAGAAATTATTTCATTTCCATGCCTAAATTCTTCATCCATTTACAAGAAAAAACAATGTACTAACTACCTCTATAAATAATGATGAAGATTTACAACAAACTTTTGATTTCATGGTGGGAGATGCCTTTCACACAAGCTAGATGGATAATATTCATGGTAGAGGTTTGAACAAACTTTATCATTATGTGTAACCACCTAGGGATGCTTTTGACCACTTGCTTACACAGCTAGACACTTTTTGATAGATGTCCTCCCTCTCATGCATGCCATGGAATAACCTGATTTTTCCATGATTCCCTATGAATATTTTGGATCCATGGCCCTTTGAATGATATTCTTTGGAGTGGCCCACCTTGGATTTCCAAACTTATAATTTCCTTCCATAGAAGAGTTAGGACAAACAAAGCAAAATGAAAATACAACTTAGGTTATTTATATGATGTGTATGCCTATGTGGCATTTCCATGTCACTTTATTTATTGATCCTTGAAATTTGACCATTTTTCATATTAGGACATGTGTCATTTATTTATTGGTCTTGAGCCCTTTGAACAGTCCATATCAGATCACACTATTAAATGTGTATACAAATTAATGTGAACCATCGACCAAGATTCGAAAGACCAAGTGATATTAGCTACTAGCTATCTTTGGCCCCAAGGTCATGCCACTTGGTATCCCCATGGGATCTCTATAACCTACTATATTAGTCTTATCAAGATAATGCACTCTTGCCAAGTAGTTATCCCATGTTCATTCTGGGCTTTATTGAAAAGTATTGACTTAATATGTGCCATAGATTGGATTGTGTAAACTTGAATGTGTACCATCAATATTTGGGAACATGCTCAATTTTTAGCTCATGACCATGTATTTAATTTTTAGTTATGCCCTCATATTGTTAGATCTTTTCTCCTGATCAAATGTATAGCATCATATTACAATCCATGAGATTGAGTCTGATTTATTCCTTATAAATAGTATCTATTACTTTGAGCACCATCATGTCACATGGAAACACCTTATGCTTCTTGACCTTTTGACCTATTCCACTTACCATCGTATCTTTGACAAGGTTCCCATTATGGTGACACTTGTCACTATCTCACTCATCTTGGGGCTTTATTTTTAAAATTTATCCTATACATATCTTCGATCAGGATCTGTACGCTTCACCATGTACCATTGATAGATGGGAACTTGCATGAATTTTAATCATGCCCCATGAACTCAACACTTATGCAATCTCGGTGAATTTATTTGGAGCTTTTGGTCATCAGGCCTTTTGTCTTTGCCATTTTTATCTTATAGCAACTTGGTCTTTGGGACTTCTATTATGGTACTTTTGTTTGCAAAAATCTAGTCATTAGAAGAAATATTTAGAACATTTTGTCCATGGCATTCCTATCTTCAATATTTTGGTCTTCAATAGAATTGTTTCGGGTATTTTGTGCCACAAGAATTGTTATTTGCCTCTTTATTTTTAACACTTCTATTCCTGGTCCTTTTTATTGGGATAATTCTTCCAAAAAATTTGTCTCAAACAATTTTCCTAAAGTATTGAACTCTCTCAGACAATTATCCCACAGAAATTTGATCTTCAGCATCTTTGTTTTTGTTAGGATAATTTATTCAAGCATTTTGTCTGAAACAATTTCCCTAAAGAAATTGAACTATGCATTTTTCCTAAATAAATTGGTCTTAACACTTTTGCTAAAGGAATTGAGTCTTTGGCATTTTGCATCTTTATTGGGACAATTGTTTCATACATTTTATCTAAAACAATTTACTTGAATAAACTAGACTTAACATTTTTGTTGAGAGAAAATGACTTTTGTCAAAAAAAAATTATGTAGGAAAAATGCCCGAAGGAAAAGTAACCTTCAAAATTTTTACCATGGATAAAAAGTCTGAAATAAATAGACCTATAAAATTTTTGCCACAAACAAAAAGTCTAAAACAAATAAGACTTCGGCCTAAAACATAGAATTTCTTCATACTTTGTGTGAATAATTTGCAAAATGGAAATAAGTCTTCAAACTTTTTATCTAAGAAAAAAAACTTGAAGACCTATTTCCATCGGACAAAGTGTTCACACAAAAAAAATTGAAAAAAATTAATGGATTTACACATACACCGAGTAAAGGTCATTTTAACACTTCATTGATTTGACATGGAACTTGACCTTGGAGTGAACATTTGAGGATAGAAAGTGGGATAAGGACTTAGGCTTCTATATTCAACTCAAGCTGGACTTATACATTTTCACTTGACAAGGGCTCAATTATTTGAATGTAATTTTGGGCACTAACAAAATGTATGAAAATTAGAAGTATAAACGCTTTATGTGTTGAAACTATGATTTTTGGGTAAAAATTGGCATAGGACAAGATTGACCAACTAAGATAATAGTGGTAGTTGTTCCTATTTGTAATCATTCAATGTTTTCTTTGACATAAAATGATATTTGATCAGAGCATATTATGAAAATTCGAAAATAAATGGCAAAATAAGGAAAATTTGATCACTATTTTGAACTATTCAGATCTAGATAGTGAAAATTAAGATCCAAGAGGCCAAAAAGTCAACAAGAGTGAAGGGCTTAGAATAATTAATTAAATCAATCACATAGGTAAGAAATAAAATAAGATGATGCAACATCAAGAAGCTATGTACAATCAATTTTTTACTTTTTTGAATTATTTAAATGTTTGTTAGTTAAATAATAATTTGGTCTATAAGATGTTCCCATGGAGTGCCTACATAACATATGCAACCACTAGCTAAATTATAAGTTAATCCACTAAAAGGTATAGGATGTTGATGTGTAGGTATTTCAACATGTGTGTTATAACTATAAATTATAGTTCCATATCCATCATGTATATTAGTCATGTCATTCTAATCATCTACTACGTATTCCTCATCATAATCACAATCATCCTCTTGATCCTAAAATTATGGTATGCTACTATTGTCTATAAAAGCAACTACCCCATACTATGGTATCTCATTCCATTTTCTTTACCATTTATGTTATATCATATGCCTTTATTATGATGGTACAATTTTTCTTCAATGAAATGGTAACTGAAAAAAAAATACTTTTTTTCTCTTATTGTATGGTTTTATCTTCTCTTAAAATTATAACCATTGCACTTTTGTGATGAATATGACATAGTCATGATCTTTACCCAATGTTTTCCCCATTTATCGCATTAATAATCATCCCAATTTTTCATTGTATTCATCTAAGGTAGGGTCAAAGTGAATTATAACGGAATTTGTCTTTGATTCAAGTGTGACTGGTAGATCAATAGATCCATTTTAGCATTGAGGCCTTATAATATTACCCAAGTGTTGTCTCTCATACCTGAGATATTAGAGAAGTGTTATGTTACTTATATTGGCTTCATAAAAGGATGAAATCTCAACATTAGTGAATTTATTTCCAATTATGAGGGGGTTAATAAATAAAGGCTATATATATGATGAATGCTTTTGATTAAGTAATTTGAAAACTACTTGTAACATTAAATTTAGTAGGTATATATTGTTTTTCAACATCTTTTATTAGAAATCCTCTCTTAAGTATGTTTTTTGCTTATCCTGAATTCTATTATGTAACTTCTCTTTTAATAATCACTCTTTTTGTAACCTTTCTTGTTGTATCTCATGTAACCCTTCTTGTTCCTTCACAATTTTTTCTTTTAATACCTTGTATTTTTAGAATTGTTCTCATTGTAACCTTTACTTTTAAATTTTCCTTTTATAATATATTATTTTTGTACCCTCGATTGTTCATCTTGTTATTTTTATAATCTTACTTTCTCTAATTTTACTTTAGAACTTTCTCTTTCTCTATTTTTTCCATTTGTAATTTTTTTGCTCTGAATTATCCTTTTGTATCCATGCTTGTTATTTTTTTATTTTTTCACAATTTCTAATGATTCCACTTTTTATACTTGCACATGTTCTTTAGGAGATGCATTCATAATATGAATAGGTTGTTTGATTGATTTATATATTATAATAAAAACATTACCAATTATCCTCTATATTTTTCCCTTTAAATCCTGAAAACTATCTATATGATGCCCATATTTTATGTGATATACATAGTATTTTTATATCTTCTTAGAGGAGGCATAGAAGGTAACATGATCAACTCGTTTCAAAGAATTTATCTTAGAAACTCATTTGAAATTGTATTATAATTTTTTATACTTTTTGAATCACTAATTGTAGATGTATTTTATTTTGGCTTCCAATCTTGATATGAGGTCTTGTTAGGTATAAAATGCCTAGATGAAAAATAAAATGCATGATTAACACCAACATACTCTATATTATTTCTATAGGTGTTATCATTTTTCTATGACATGATCTTTGAATCAAAATATTACAAAAAAATTAATTATTTATTTATTTTCTCATAGTGATGATTTGATATTGAAGAGATTCACAAGTATAAACCCTAGCTACCTCTGATTGAATGTGCATAAAACACCATCAAGAGGAGATGTAGGAGGTGGAGGGGGATGAGGAAGGACATGTAAAAATTTAGATTATAAAATTGGTCTTATAACATCTTGAATATATGATATCTCTTGTTATCATGTCATACTTGACATTAAAAAAAAAATCATCAATGAAGCTTGGTCAAATGTTGGATAGTTATCTTATCATAGTAAAAAAAAATCTATATCATCCATTGTAGAAGATGTCAAAGGGACCTGAATATGCTTTATAGCAGCTCCACTTAACTTTAGAATTTTGATCAGAGGAATATGGGAAGTAGACACAAAGAAATAGCATGGAAAATATACTACAAACAATAACTGAAAATAAAATGCTAAAAACAAAAAGATATTTTTATGTATGGAGGTTAGTAAATTCTTATGAAATCCAAGGTCAAAATAAGGTAATTTTAGTCCAAATATCATATTTGAGTTCAAAAAAAAGTATTTGTAGTATCATCTATTATGTTTAAATTAAAAATAAATCTATCTTAATGTCATATTTAGATCCAAGGTTGAAATAAAATTATTTTAGTGTCGAATGTTTAGGAATTTATCCAAACCCTGGTATAACTATTTTAAAACCTTAGAAGGTTGGAACCTTAAGGGAAACTATGGGTTTAACAATGTTCAAGCAATTATTGGGTTCACCAATATGTTTTGTCTAAATTTGGATTAATATTTGAGCTAATGCTAATTATGATAAATTAAATGGAATAAATCAAAATGCTATAAATGATATTTTGAAAAGAATAGTGAAAGTACAAGATTGAATTCAACAATGTGTAAATGATTGTAACAAGACTAGTTATGCAAAAAAAATGAGAAACTTAGTTGTCTCTATCAAGATTTTGACTGTGTTTGATTGGTAAAATGTGGAAACATGAAAATAAGAAAATAATTTATACATTCCCAAAAGTGGGAACTAAAACTAGAAAATGACAAAATCGATAGACTGAGAACAAGATAAACTCCCACTAATGCCCCACTTGGTCAATCCTATCTTTTATAAAAAAAATAAGAATTTAAGGCATTATAATTGTTTACAACTTAATTTAGCTCTATATACACACATTTGAATTTTGAAAGTTTTTGGAAGACTTAAAAATATATTTTGAAATGTTGAATGCTATGCCCTTAACCTATAGTGTGCTTAGGGATATGTGTGGCCGACTTGTGGCTTATGCACCTTCATATTATCTTGTTACATTTATCTATGTTTTTAGTATGGTAAACCTATGGAATAACCTTGGCTAAGTAAAGTATATATAGGAGGTAGTGGTTAGTTGTGTATCATCATATTGTGAATTATATTATTATTATTACATTATTGTGGAGGTTACCCCATCAAAGTGGCCCAATCTTAATATTCAAATATTCTACTCTTTCACCAATTATTTTTTTGGATCTATTTATTCTAATCTTAATTATATCATACATAATTCTATTATTGTGAATAATCTAAGTAATTTCATTACAAGTGGTATCAAATCTTTAATTTGGGCAAGTTTTGGTGATGCAAGTTTTTCTGGATCCAACATCTTGAGCACTAGTAGACCGAAAAGACATAATTTATGATCTTAAAGGAATTGAATTTTTTTATTCACCTTGTGTAAATTAGCAGTCATTAGATTCATTTTTGTAAGATGACTATAACAGTATATTTTGTCATCACACTTTTTTAGGCTAAAAATTTTCACCCTTGTGCACATTAGTAGTCATTCGATTGATATTATCAAGTTGATCTCAATGGTATCATCTATCGATAGATTTTTTGGGTCATGACCCTCCTCAAGTTTTTGCATGGTAGGGCCTAACACTTTTGGTCATAAGAAAGGTCAAGAAAAGTCTAAAACTCCTCACAAAGATAACATGGAGTCATAAACTTCTAATCCAAGTATTTTAGAGATAATTCAATGTGTCTAAGTTACAGTGCATGGTGTATAAAGATGATCTTGATGTGGTTAAATGGGAACTCATAATGTTGAAAGAGGACCTAAATAGTTTTTAGTATTAATTACAACAAATCATTGGGTAATTGGCTAACTTTATTTCTTAGTAATTTTAAAAGAACCCTCCTTCACTCTAGTTTGGTTCTTCTCCTCTAAACATCCATAACACCAACCATGGTATGAAGTCATTGTTGCCAAAAGTGGACATACACAAGTTTGATGGTAATGATCCACTCACATGGATTACTTAAATTAAAAATTTATTTTGTTTACATCAGACTCCTTATTTACAAAAGGTGGTCATGGCCCCTCTGTATCTGTAATCTGAGTAATTTATTTGGTATTGCTAGTTGTGTGTTCAAAATAAAAAAAGGGTCTCTTGGTTTCCTGATCTATATTTTTTGAAGATATGTAGGTCCACTATTTCAATAATGTATCTAAAAACTACTTCATCCAACTAGCCAAATTTCACTAAACTAGGATGATAAAGAATTACATTTATCAATTTTAGAATGTCTCCATACATGTGGTAAACATCACTATGGAAAATCTAACTGACTTATTTTTGGGTGGCCTCAAAGCATAAAATTGAAAGTTTGCATGTTTCATCCTAGTAATGTATCTAAATCCATACCAAGGGCATGTCTGGATGAGTAAAAAGAGATAATCAAACAAATATATTTCATTAATGTGCATTAATTCACCTTCCCAACACCATCATTTTTGTAGCCTACTATATTGACACCTCAACAAGTTGAAGAAAAGCATGAAAAAATTTTGTGTTTTAGATGAGACATCGATGTGCTAAAAATAATTTGTTTTAAATTGAAGGTTAAAATGAGAAGGAAGATGATGATGAGGCTTTAGGGGTAGGTTTAGAAGAACCTGAGGATGAATATAAATATTCTCAACCTACTATTTCTTGTAATGCAATTTCAGGCATTAGGACTTCTCAAACTCTTAAGGTGGTGGGTTTCTTGAAGAAATAAAAGGTGACTATGTTAATTGACTCTAGGAGTATAAAAAAATTCATCAATAGTATGTTGGCTACTCATTTTAAATATTTCATTTACCTAGCTCTAAAATTTCATGTAATGATTGAAGATGGTGGTATAGTCAATCGTTCTAGAAAATTCCATAGCATTAATCTTGTTATGAGAGACTACATGATAGATTCCCATATGTTTTCTATTTCCATGGGAAGATATATAATTATTTTGGGAGTATATTGGGTCACCATTTTGGGCATGATTGAGATGAATTTCCAAGAACTATTCATGAGGTTCCATTCATAAGGTAGGATCTTTAAACTACATAGATTATGGGCTAAATCTCCACAATTGGTTAGTTTCAATTAGATGATGAATATTCTTAGAAAAGGTGCAAGAGCATTTGTGACATGCTTATTTTTCATAGAGGTTCAATCAAAAATTGATTCTACACATCCTAATTTTTAAAGGGTATTGGATGACCATTCTATTATTTTCTATGATATGCCAAAAGGACTTCCTCTAAGTTGTGTGCATGATCATGCCTTCAAGCTTATTATAGGAAGTAAACCACCCAACATCAAACCCTATAGGTATCCTAATTCTCAAAAGAGTGAAACTAAAAATATGGTATAAGATATGTTGGAGGTAGGAATCATCTGACATAGTCAAAGTGAAAATTCCTCCATGGTGTTCATGGTGTGAAAGAAGGATGTCAATTGGAGGATGTGCCCATACTATAGAGAACTTAACAAGTACACCATCACAAATAAGTTTCCTATTCAATTAATTGATGAATTTCTAGATTAATTTCATGGTGTAGTTTGTTGGGTGAATATTTTGTCGACCAACTAACTGGCTTTCAAAATAGTTCTTATCACCACGGCATAGGAAGATTGGTCACCCAGATGTGCAGGTTTACTGCATCACAAGGGGACAAATCTCTCCTCTCATCAAGGGGAAGTTCCCTATTAAATATGTAGAGGCTATATACAATATATATATATGCAAAAAGTAAGACATAGGGGAGGATAAACCATCCATCTCTCTTTTTTCAGAGATGATGTTGATAAACAAGGAAGAAATCTTGGGTGATGGGGAAGGTAATTCTCTTCTTGCAGAAGCAACTTTCAGCCAAGAGCTAGATTCCTTCTTAAATAGTAGAAATCCTGGTGTAATGACAGGAGGCACTTCTCTTCTTTTAGAAGTGTTCTTCAGCAGGCAACAAGAATATTTTAGATAGCAAGTAACTGGTAACAGGGGTGCTGAGTGACCAGCAACCCAAGAGAGGAAAACAAATAACAATGGGGGCACCAAGTTGTCCCAAGGCTCTTTACATAGGAAATAAAAATGCAAACACACTGAAGGTACTTATGGGGGCACAACGTCATCCCACAATTGGCCTTCAAGACACCTTCCTGATCACCTCCACTAGTTCTACTTGTTAAATCAAATGGACAAGAAAGCTTCTAGGAAATAGACATACAAACAATCTCCTAAGATAGCACAAGCTATAACAGCACAAATTCTACAAGTAACTTGTTTTCTCATTCAGATAAAATAATATGAATTACAATCTAAGCTCAAAGTCTCAGTCATGCCTTTCAATTTGGGCAGATTTTTGCTTCTGATGATCAAAAAGGTCCCCTAGAAATAGCACAAGAGATCACAATATATAGAGGCCTGAGGGAGGCTTGGCACTTTCTCCTAATGAAGTGACCCATTCAGAGCATTCAATGCCTTGGATGCATTCCCAAGTTTGTCAAAGGGCTTCATTGAAAATAGGGCAGCTGTCTTAACTATGGCATGTTGATTCCTCTCTTAGTGCCTCCTAAGCTAGAATCTCTCATTCCATCACCTGTTTAGCCGTACAAATATCTATTTTGCCTTTATCTCAAAGAGGACAAATAGACAGTGTTTTCAATGTTTGCAGGCCCCAAATATCTACTCAGTGAACTGCTTCACCTACTGGAAATAACTTCTACTAAGTTTCCCTCTTTGTCTCTTCCTTCTCTCGATGTTGGCCTTAGGCTCTTTTGAATGCATTTGGGTCTGTGCCTTGAGTCTGCTAGAATCAACAGACACTTCATTGTGACAAATTTTACGTTTATGGGCTCGTCATTCTTCTTAGCAATTCTCCTATGTCTTTCTCACTTGCCATGGTCACTTTCCACTGTGACACAGGTGAGGACACATGGTAGCATCCACAACTTCAAAATAAGCTTATTGGAATAAGCATTGTAACTTTGTTAAAGACTGGAAGCATGGATGTAGACACTTGGTAGCTTTTGTAGCTCTGGGATGGGACACGTGGTGAGTTTTGCTACTTTGAAACTTGATAGGGACTGTGTCTCAGCATACGACACTTGGCAATTTTTGCTACACTTTGAGGCTTGACCTTTCTTGAAGGGAACTCGCCCTTCAGGGTATTGAAAGAAGGTCCATTTTTGAGTTTTGAGTGTCCCTTTGCAAGGGTACCCACCCTTTGAGATCATCCAAGTGGCCTTTGGGCTTTGATTCTTTCAGAGGGCCATTGTCCCTTTATTTCCTTTGCTTTGTGTCCCTACATTTGAAAGTGCTCCGTCTTTGACACATGGTTCCTTCTGCCACTTTTTAACAAGTGGCACATGGCATCTTCTACCAAAATAGTTAAGGATACGTGGAAGCATCTGCCTAATTTAGAGGGGCTCTTAGAAATATTTGAGATTCTGGCTGGAGAAGACACATGGAAGCTTCTGTTAAACTCTAGAAACACTTACAAAAATAGTTGAGATTCACTTTAGCAATCACATGGATGATGACACTTGTCAGCCTCCATCGATTCTCACCAAGGACACGTGGTGTCTTCCGCTGCATTGAATTAAAACCCTCTGCTATTGACACTTGGCAGCATCCATCTTCTTAGGCCTTTACAACATTATAGAAATGTTTAGGGCTCATTCAAGCTCTCACAGATGACACTTGTTGGCCTCCACCAATCTCTATAAGGGACACGTGGCATAGTCCAAATACATTTTTTAGTCACACAGATGTAGACACTTGGCATGTTTCACTTCAGTTAGTCACTCATCCCTAAGACCACCATGGTCTTTGCTCAAAATAGTGAAGCTAAGGGAAGAGACTGTGGATATTGGCACTTGGAGGCTTTTGAGAAGCTTCAGAGGGACACGTGGCAGCATCTACCAATTCACAAAAACAAAGCATAAAGGGGGTCGGCTGACGATACTTGGCAGCATTTGCTCGACTCTTTTTGTTGTGCATATTTCTCTTCATAACTGAGGTAGTCTTTGAACTCTTGAACCCATGTGTTGAACCTTTTGAATGTTGAACCCATTGAACCGATGAGCCAAAATGGTTCAAGGTTCAATGGTTCAAGCTTTTGAGACTTGTTAAATGCTCAGGGCCACAGAACCTTTGGAATGGTTGAACTTTGAACTTTATCAAATGTGCCTAGCTCCTGTTGAAGATGTTGAACCTTTGACCCTGCTAATCCCTTTGTAGATTTGAAAAAATGAGGAATTTAAAAGCCCCCAAATAAATTTTGAGAAAGGGAAGAGAGGAATTTTGGCCCTACAGGTCCAAGAATAGCTCATATGTTGTTCCAAAAATGATTGACACTTTTGGGGACCAACAGCTGGCTCCAGTTGGGGAACTTCCTTTAGATGAAAACTTGGAAAATTTGAGGGGAGTAGAAACCAGAATCTCTAGTGCCTTGAAGTGTGCCATTGGGCTATGGAGTCATGCTACCCAAAAAGAAAGGCAACAAAAAAGAAGATGAAAGGCATAAAATAGAACTAAAGACTATACAAATATACATATGTATAAATGAACTTATCTGATGCCTCAAGATTTGAAGTGCTTCAAATGCTACCCATTGTGAGATAATGATAATGGTGTCCCATCCTGATAAACTAGTAGGAAACCATTTTATCCACAAAATTGGTGACGAGCAAATGGAACTCTCCACCAGGAAACCACTTTTTTGTGTCTTCCCCTTGGTTTTTTTTTCTTCTTACCCTAAAGCAAGACTTGAATTTTGGTACAAAAATCACAAATCTTTTCTCTCCTAGTAAAGAGTTCCTTTTCTTGATTTTGATGGGCAACATCATGGCCTAGTACCATAATTTGTTGTTTTGATAGCTTAGCCCAGCACATGTCTTGATTGTCCCCATCAGATATCTCAGATTCTTCTTCATTTGTAAGGGAGGGTTCTTCTATACTTATGCCACACTCCACCAATTCTTCTAATATTTCATCCCTACCTAAAGACTCAAACAAAATTTGGGCTATAGGGGCCACCATTTGGGTCTCGACACATTTGACATGATCAATTATGTCAAATGGCTAGATTGGACTAGGCACAGGGGATGGGGATTCTTCTTTTTGGTTTATGGGAGGGGTGGGAGGACTAGCCTACAAATTTGAAGTAGAAGGTGCAAAAATGTTTGGGATTCTTAATTTCTTAGCAATTATTGGGTCCCTTGGCTGGATAGGCAGAGTGGCCCCATGCTTAGCAATTGAAATTACATGTTGAGGTCACTCCTCTATTTCTCCTTTATCAACTTGTTGAGCTGACTGATTTTGGGACTGGGTGACCACAGCATATGATCCCTTGGATGCTTCACCTTTACTTCGAGGTTCATCCTGGTAATCCAAGAAACTGATGTGAGAGTCACCAGCTGACTCTTCTTGATCCTTCGTGAAGAGACTAGCATCATTTTCTTATTTAAACTCAGGTTGGAAAGAGAAATCATGTTCTATTTCCAAATACCCAACTACTGAGTTGGTTGGAGGTACTTCAATGGCAAGGTTCCTTTATGGGGGAGGAAGATGATTGGGTTGCTCTTGATGTACCTGATTAGGGAATGTTCTCCTTGGTACATCTCTGTATGAAGGAGCAGATGACATCCCTTGTGCCATTTGTCTTCTGAGGGCCATCACTTCATTTGCTAGCTTCTATACCATTGGATCAATGGTGGCTACAGGTGAGTTATCAGAAGATGAGAAAGATGTGCCTCTATTTGAATCCCTTCTTATCTTTCCAGCCAAGATAAGGTCATATTCTAACTCAGTGGCTATGTCTTGAGCAACTTCAAGATCTATGCGGCCAGCACGTCTTAGTAAAAAACTCACTTCAGGCAGCTGTGAGTTTATGAAGAAGCATTTGAGGTTCTCAGGTGTGGGCTGAGCAACTACGAGAATCTTATTTCTTAGCTTGTCAAATTTTGCAATAAAATTCCTCATGGGCTCATGAGGTTCCTTCTTCATCTGTGTAAGTTGGGCTAGCAAAGCATGAGCATTTTTTGCAGGTTTGAACCTTATTTCAAACTTGGCTTTGATAGTGTCCCAGATAGTCACTGATCCAATTTGTAGAAGGTAAAACCAGTCTGCAGCAACACCTTATAGTGTCTCCACAAAAATCCTAACTACCACATCTTCAAATTCCACCCCTATCACACCACAGGCTATGGTGAAGGCTGCAATGTGTTCATCAGGGTGGACTCTTCCATCACCAAAGAATTTGGGGAAATTCTTCCTTGAACTGAGTGGTAGCTCATGCAGGGGTGGAGCTAGATTAAGTGGGCCAAATGAGTTACCCCAGGGGCCTTGAACTACCATGATCATATTATGAACAATAGGGATAACACATCTGAGTGGAGTTGCCAAATTATAGGACAAAAATGGAAAATAAACTGGCATTGCTTCAGCTTAAATCTTGAGGCTTCAACCTAAGCTTTCTTTCCTAGTAGCTTTGGTTTTATAGACCAGATAATATAATGGAGATGGATGAAAATGGAGATGGATGAAAATGGTAAGGCTATAAATGGACAATGGGTAAGACCCAGATGGGAGTTGTTAGACTCTATAATAGATAAGGGAAGGAATTGCTTTAATCTAAAATTTGAGGCTTCAGACTGCACGTTCATCCCCAACAGAGTCACTAAAAACTATTGGGTGAATATTTTGTCGACCAGCTAACTGGGATTCAAAATAGTTCCTATCACCATAGCATAGGGAGATTAGTCATCCAGATTTGCAGGTTTACTGCATCATAAGGGGACAAATCTCTCCTCTCATAAAGGGGAGGTTTATTATTAAATATTTGGAGGTTATATACAATATATATATGCAAAAATTAAGACACATGGGAAGGATAAACCATCCATCTCTCTTTTTTTAGAGATGATGCTGATAAACAAGGAAGAAATCCTAGGTGATGGGGAAGGTACTTCTCTTCTTTCAAAATCAACTTTCAGCCAAGAGCCAGATTCCTTTCTAAATAGTATAAATATTGGTGCAATGATAGGAGGCACTTCTCTTCTTTCAGAAGTGTTCTTCAACAGGTAGTAGGAATCTTTTAGGTAGTAAGTAACCGGTAATGGAGGTGCTGAGTGACCAGTAACCTGAGAGAGGAAAATAAAGAACAATGGGGGCACCATATCGTCCTAAGGCTCTTTACATAGAAAAAAATGCAAACACACTGAAGGTACTGTCAGGATCGTAACAAGATACAATTGATTACTTTTGTGTAAGCAAATAAACACGGAATTAAACCAAAATAATAAGCAACTAGAAATCAGAATCAGTAAAGAACAAGAGATACAAGAAACAATGAAAACTTGTATTAAACTCTTCTATAAGGAAATACAATTGAAGAAATCTCTCTTTCTTCCACACCTCTCAGATGTACAGATCTCTTTCCCTCAAGAGTTCTCTCTCACAATTACAAACACAATTCAACTACTTGAATTGTATACAAGCTATGAAGATCTATCCCTATTATATAGAATTAGGGATCATGAGCTATGCATTCTCCACCATTAGATACACCTCTTAATCAAGGGTTCAAATCAATCCCGCCAAAAATAGAAATGTGGACTCTATACTAACAGTTAATCTAGTCATGCACATAACCTATTCATCCCATGAAAATAGACTTCTGGAATGCACAGGTGACCGACATCGGTCCCTTTCTGCCTGCACATGACCGACATCAGCTGATCCATAACTGACATTGGTAGCCTCCAGTCGATCCCTGACCGACATCGGTGATTGTGTAAATATAGCAACCTTGCATTTGCTCATTTGGGTGAAGCTTTTAGCTCCATAATTCAATAATCTCCCACTTGGAGATAAACAGCTACACCTGTACCTATACAGCAACATCCTCTAGCTTGTCTCTCCATCTTCAAGCTCAATCTTGAAGACCAACAAATGTTGAATGAAGATTCAACTTCTCCTTTGTTACCATCTTTGTTAACATATCAGCAGGGTTCTTATCTGTATGGATCTTTTCCAGCTTCAACTCACCATCCTCCAATACCTATCTAATGAAGTGGTACCTAAGCTATATATGTTTGGTTCTTGAATGAAAGGCTGAATTATTTGCCAAATGAATTGCACTTTGACTATCACTGTACAATCTGCAACTCTCTTGCTCCTTTCCTAACTCTTCCATGAAACATGTCATCCATATCATCTCTTTGCTAGCCTCTGTGACTACAATGTATTTTGCCTCTATAGTAGACAAGGCAACAACCTTCTGCAACTTTGAAATCTAGCTAACCACCGTTCCACCAATAGTGAAAACATAACCTGTGGTGCTTCTCCTACCATCTAAGTCACCTGCCATATCCACATCTACATATCCATGTAGAGAATTGTTTGACCCTCCATAGCACAAATGCCTACTGCTAGTCCCTCTTAGATATCTAATAATCCACTGAATTGCTTTCCAGTGTTCCTTCCCTAGATTAGCCATAAACTTACTGACAACTCCCACTGCTTGGGCAATATCAGGTCTAGTACATACCATTGCATACATTAAGCTCCCAATTGTGGAAGCATGTGGAACTCTACTCATGTACTCTACCTCATCATGTGAATTAGGACACTGTTCTTTGCTCAACTTGAAGTGTCCAACCATAGGTGTACTTACCAATTTTGCATCTTGCATATTGAACCTCTCCAAAACCTTGTTCACATAATCCTCTTGAGACAAAATCAAACTGTGATTTTTCCTGTCTCTCTTAATACTCATGCCAAGGATTTTCTTTGCTACTCGCAAATCTTTCATGGCAAATGTGTGAGCTAATTTAACCTTAAGCTCAAAAATATCCTGCATGTGTTAACCTACAACAAGCATATCATCTACATACAGTAATAGGATAATATATCTACCATTATCCAATCTCTTAAAATAAACACAATGGTTAGATTGACATCTACAAAAGCCATGCTCTATCATAAACCTGTCAAATCTCAAATACCATTGTCTAGGAGTTTGCTTAAGACCATATAAGCTTTTCTTCAACGTGCACACAAGTTTCTCCTTACCTTTGACCTCAAAACCTTTCGACTGCTCCATATATATATATATATATATATATATATATATATATATATATATATATATATATATATATATATATATATATATATATATATATATATCTTCATCCAAATCTCCATAAAGAAATTCTATCTTAACATCAAGCTACTCAAGATGCAAATCCTCAATAGCAACTAAAGATAATACAGTCCGAATAGAAGTCATTTTTACTATAGGAGAAAAAATTTCACCAAAATCAATATCTAGTTTCTGTGCAAATCCCTTTACTACCAACCTAGCCTTATGCGTCATTTGTCCATTCTCACCTTCCTTTAACCTATAAACCCATTTGTTTTTTAGTGTTTTCTTTCTTGCTAGAAACTCAACCAAATCCCATGTTTGGTTCTCTTTCAAGGAATCAATCTCCTCATTCATGCCAAGATCCCACTATTTTTGGGTTTCTACCTGCATTACTTCATCAAAACTCTCTGGTTCTCCACTATCAATGAGCAATAAGTAGAATAATGAAGGGGAATATTAAATTGGAGGTTTACTTACCCTTTTTGACCTCCTCCTGGGCATTTGAGACTCATTCATTACTTGCTGTCCACCCAAATTCTCTGTCAGTGACCAATCTCAGTCATCTCCAAGTCTGTACCTGACTGACGTTGGTTCCACCAGACCGATGTCGGTTCCTATCTAACTGATCTCAGTCACTGTCTGGCCGACATTGGTTTCTGTATGACCGACATCGGTTCCTTCCTGACCGACGTTGATTCCTTCCTGACCGACGTCGGTGTCTGTGTTTTTTTGAGTGTGAAAATTCTTTCTCGCGAGCTCATTTTGGATCATCACCTCATCCAAATCAACATTTCTCTGCTCAAAATTATTCAACTTCTTGAGATAATCAATGTACATCACTTTTTCATTAAAAACAACATCACAGCTTCTAATTATTTTGTTAGTTCTTAGATTCCAAAACTAGAATCCAAAATCTCTAGAGCCATAACCAATAAAAGTGCACCTCATAGACTTAGCATCCAGCTTCTTTCTATTTTCTTTATCAATGTGCACAAAAGCTTCAGAACCAAAAACTCTAAGTAATGAAAGATCTACCTTTTTACCTATCCAAGCCTCTTCTAGAATTCTACCATCTAGAGCAGTAGAGGGTCCTCTGTTAATCAGGTAAATTATAGTGTCTATAGCTTCTACCCAAAACTATAAGGTCAAAATAGCATGCAACCTCATACTCCGTGCACGCTCCAATATTATTCTATTCATCCTTTCAGCAACTCCATTTTGCTCAGGTGTCCTTGGAACCATCCTTTCCCTGCATATTCCATTCATAGAATAGTACCTATTGAACTTATAACTGTAGTACTCACCACCATTGTCAGATCTAAGACACTTCAATCTCAAACCTGTTTCATTATCAACCAAAGCTTTCCATTTCATAAATGTGTCAAAAACATCAAATTTCTTCCTTATGCAATAAACCCATACCTTTCTTGTAGCATCATTAATGAAAGAAACATAATACTGTGATCCTCCAATAGAAGCTACCTAAGCTGGTCCCCACGCGTCTATGTGAACAAGATCCAACTTGTGCTTCTTCTTTGTTGACCCAGTCTTGAGAAACCTCACTCTCTTCTATTTCCCAAAAATACAATGCTCACAGAAATCTAGATCTATGCTTTTCAAATCTGAAAGCTTAGCTTTTGACTTAAGAACTTTCATTTCCTTCTCACTCATGTGGCCAAGCCTACAGTGCCACAACTTTGCATCCACATCTAAAGTAGATAATATAGAAGGAGAATAATCAGTAATACAATTACATAAATAGAGAGTACCTACTCTCTTACCTCTAGCTAATACAAGTGCACCCTTGGAAACCTTCCAAGATTCAGCTGTGAGAGTTACTGTGCAACCCTCATCCCCCAACTTTCTTGCAAAAATCAGATTCCTCTTCAAGATGGGTACATGTATGACATCTTTCAACACCCATGTGTTGCCATTTTGCAATTTCAGCTACACTTTTCCTTTGCCAACAATTTTACAAGGCTCATCATCCCCTAAATAAACTATTCCAAAATCTCCCTGGACATAATCATTGAAATATTCTCTATTTGTGGTTGCATGGAAAGAGGCACCAAAATATAAAACCCAAGATTCTATTTTATTATCCAAAGAAAATATAAGAGCATCTTGAGCAACAATACCTACAACTTTTACTTCTTCTTTACCTTCATGCTGATTTTTTTCTTTGACCGGCAACCAACAATCTTTCTTTGCATGCCCTATCTTTCCATAATTTCAGCGGGTTATTTTTATTCCATTTCTAGATTTGGATCTACCTTTCATCTTTGACTTAGACCTTGATCTCCCTTGCTTGCGCTTCTCTTTTTGCCTTCCCTTGCTTTCAATACTTAAAGCATTACCTGATGTTTCCCCTGTACTTTTCCTACGAGTTTCCTCATTCAAGATTACACTAACAACATCATCTACTTTCAAAATATTTGTAGCAAATGCAGTATTACTAACTACCATTACCAAGCTATGCCAACTTTCAGGTAAAGATCATAAAATTAAGAGAGCCTTAATTTCATCATCAAAAACTATTTTGACTGAATTTAACTGATTTACTATTGCATGGAAATCATTTAGATGACTAGATACAGATCCACCTTCCTGCATTTGTAAATTAAATAATTGCTTCATAAGATATACCTTATTTGAAGCTGAGGGCCTTTCATATAAATTTTCTAAAGTATCCATTAACTCTACCATTGTCTTTGCCTGTGACAAGTTGGAAATCATAAAAGATGTCAGGCTCAACCTTATGGATCCCAGAGCCTTTCTATCAAGAACATTCCATTCTTCATCTTGTATATTTGTGGGCTTACTTAAAACTCCACCCAATGGTAAGTATAGATCTTTTTAATACAGATAATCTTCTATCTACATCCTCCATAATTTATAATTCTTGTTGTTAAACTTCTCCATTCTTAGTTTACTTTCTTCTGCCATTGTTATACTCCCACTCAAACAAAAACCCCTGTGAGTGACCTATAATCAACACACACTCAACAGATCTGAAACCACCTGTTAGTGAACCCAAGCTCTAAAACCACTTGTCAGTTGGTATCACTTGGTGAACCTGCTCTGATACCACTTGTCAGGATCGTAACAAGATACAATTGATTACTTTTGTGAAAGCAACTAAACACAGAATTAAACCAGAATAATAAGCAACTAGAAATCAGAATCAGCAAAGAACAAGAGATACAAGAGACAATTAAAACTTGTATTAAACTCTTACATAAGGAAATACAATTGAAAAAATCTCTCTTTCTTCCACACCTCTCAGATGTATAGATCTCTTTCCCTCGAGAGTTCTCTCTCACAATTACAAACACAATTCATCTACTTGAATTGTCTAAAATTTCATGTCTACAAGCTATGAAGATCTATCCCTATTATATAGAATTAGGGATCATGAGCTATGCATTCTCCACCATTAGATACACCTCTTAATCAAGGGTTCAAATTAGTCTTGCCAAAAATAAAAATGTGGACTCTATACTAACAGTTAATCTAATCATGCAAACACCTTGTTCATCCCACAAAAATAGACTTATGGAACGCACAAGAGACCGACGTCGGTCCCTATCTGCCTGTACATGACCGACGTTGGCTGATCCATAACTGATGTCGATAGCCTCCAGTCAATCCCTGACTGACATTGATGACTGTGTAAATATAGCAACCTTGCATTTGCTCATCAAGGTGAAGCTTTTAGCTCCACAACTCAATAGGTACTTATGGGGGCACAACATCGTCCCACAGTTGGCCTTCAGGACACCTTCCTAATCACCTCCACTAGTTCTTCTTGTTAAATAAAATGGACAAGAAAGCTTCTAGGAAATAGACATATGAATAATATCCTAAGATAGCATAAGCTATAATAGCACAAAGTCTACAAGTAACTTGTTTTCTCATTCAAATAAAATAATATGAATTATAATCTGAGCTCAAAGTCTTAGTAATGCCTTTTAATTTGGGCAAATATTTTCTTCTGATGATCAAAAAGGTCCCTTAGAAATAGCACAAGAGATCACAATATATAGAGGCCTGAGAGAGGCTTGGCACTTTCTCCCAATGAAGTGACCCATTCAGCACATTCAATGCCTTGGATGCATTCCTAGGTTTGTCAAAGGACTGCATTGAAAATAGGGTGGCTGTCTTAACTATGGCATGTCGATTCCTCTCCTAGTGCCTCCTCCTGAGCCAAAATCTCTCATTCCATCACCTACTTAGCCATGCAACTATCTATTCTACCTTTATCTCAAAGGGGACAAATAGACAGTGCTTTTAATGTTTTTAGGCCCCAAATATCTACTCAGTGAACTACTTCACCTACTAGAAATAACTTCTATTGAGTTTCCCTCTTTGTCTCTTTCTTCTCTCAGTGCTGGCCTTAAGCTCTTTTGAATGCATTTGAGTTTGCGCCTTGAGTCTACTAGAAACAACAGACACTTCATTGTGACAAATTTGACATTTGTGGGCCTATCATTCTTCTTAGCAATTCTCTTATGTCTTTCTGACTTGCCATGGCCACTTTCTACTATGATGCAAGTGAAGACACATGACAGCATCTATAGCTTCAAAATAAGCTTATTGGAATAAGCTTTATAACTTTATTAGAGACTAAAAGTGCAGATGTAGACACTTGGTAGCTTTTATAGCTCTGGGATGGGACACATGGTGAGTTCTACTACTTTGAAACTTGATAGGGACTATGTCTCAGCATACGACACTTGGTAACTTCTGTTGTACTTTGAGGCTTGGCCTTTCTTGAAGGGAACTTGCCCTTCAGGGTCTCGAAAGAAGGTCCATTTTTGAGTGTCGAGTATCCCTCTGTAAGGGTACCCACCCTTTGGGATCATCTGGGTGGCCTTCAGGCTTTGATTCTTTTGGAGGGCCATTGTCCCTTTATTTCCTTCGCTCTATGTCCCTATATTTGAAAGTGTTGTCTTTGACACATGGCACCTACCACTTTTTAACAAGTGGCACATGGCATCTTCCACCAAAATAGTCAAGGATACGTGGAAGCATCCACCTAATTTAGAGGGGCTCTTAGAAACCTTTAAGATTCTAGTGGGAGAAGACACGTGGAGGCTTCCATCAAACTCTAGAAACACTTACAAAAATAGTCAAGATTCACTTTAGTAATCACGCAGATGATGACACTTGTCAGCCTCCACCAATTCTCACCAAGGACACATGGTGTCTTCCACTGCATCAAATTGAAACCCTCCACCATTGACACTTGGTAGCATCCATCTTATCGAGCCTTTGTGACATTGTAGAAACATTTGGGGCTTAGTTGGGCTCTCACAGATGATGACACTTGTCAGCCTCCACCGATCTCTACTAGGGACACTTGGCATAGTCCGAATACATTTGTTAGTCACACAAATGCAGACACTTGGCACATTCTACTTCAATTAGTCACTCATCCCCAAGACCACCATGGTCTTTGCTTGAAATAGTGAAGCTAAGGGAAGAGACTATAGATATTGGCACTTGGAGGCTTCTAACAAGCTTTAGAGGGACACGTGGCAGCATCCACCAATTCACAAAAACAAAGCATAAAGGGGGTCAGTCGATGACACTTGGCAGCATCTACTCAACTCTTTCTATTACACGCATTTCTCTTCATAATTGAGGTAGTCTTTAAACTTTTAAACCCATGTATTGAACCTTTTAAACGTTGAACCCATTGAACTGATGAACCAAAATGGTTCAAGGTTCAACAGTTCAAGCTTTTGAGACTCGTTAAATGCTCAGGGCTGTGGAACCTTTGGAATGGTTAAACTTTAAACTTTGTCAAATGCACCTAGCTCCTATTGAATATGTTGAACCTTTGAACCTGCTAATCCCTTTGCTGAAAAAGCTTTGAAAAAATGAGGAATTTGAAAGCCCCTGCATAAATTTTGAGAAGGAGAAGAGAGGAATTTTGGCCCTGTAGGTCCAAGAATAGCTCATATGTTGTTCCAAAAATGAATGACACTTTTGGGGACCAACATAGTTTATTTTACCAAGTTAGACTTTCAATTTGGGTACATCAGATTCACATCTGTGATGAGGACATAACTAAACTAACTTTTAGTATTCATAAAGGTCATTATGAATATATGGTCATGCTTTTTAGTGTCAAAAATACACCATCTACATTTAATAGTTTGATGAATACTATTTTTAGGCCATTTTTTAGAAAATTTGTATTAGTGTTTTGTGATAATATCCTTATCTATAGTAAAAATTGGGAAGACCATTTGAAACATGTGAAACGGGTACTTTTAGATCTGGAAAAACATCAAATTTATACTAAACCTTCTAAATGTTATTTTGGTGTATAAGAGGTAGAGTACTTGGGTCATATTGTTTCACATGAAGGAGTGAAATTTAATCCAAAAAAATCAAAGTGATGATGGAGTGGTAGGTTCCCAAGACCCTTAAGAACCTTTGAGGATTTTTGGGGCTAACTAGTTACTATCACATGCTTGTCAAAAAAATGGTAGAATTATATCCCCACTCACCTCTTTGTTTAATAAGTACTCCTTCCATTGGAATGATTTATCTGCTAATGCATTTGAACATTTAAAAATGGCTATTTGCATAACTCTAGTTTTGGCTACTCATAATTTTTCAAAAAAAAATGTTCTTGATTGTAATGCATCAAAATATGGCATAGGGGATATACTAATGCAAGAAAGAATACCACTAGATTTTAAAAGTTACCAATTGAAGGTAAAAATAGACTCAAACCAATATATGAGAAAGAGATTGTGGATATTTTTCATGAAGTGAAATAGTGGAGACCTTATCTGATGGGTTGTCACTTTTAGGTAAAGATTGATCATGATAGCCACAAAATATTTTTTGGAGAAATGATTATCATTTGAATAACAACATAAATGGATGACTAAAATGTTAATATATGATTTTGAAATAGTGTATAATCAAGTAAAATAGAATGTGGTGGCAGATGCCCTTTATTGATGGGATGGATCAGTTGAGGCATTGTTATGCACCATGATCATGTGGTAAGCAAATTGGCTAGAGGAAGCAAGATTTGAATGGGAGAATGGTAGTGCTACCAAGGATTTGATTAAAAATATTCAATAAGGTTATGAAAAATGTAAAAAAATTACATGGAAGAGGGAAAAATTATGTTATAAAGATAGATTATACCTCTATAAGCATTTTATCTTCAAACATAAAATTATTTGGGAACTTCTTGCCTCTCCACTTATAGGTCAATCCTAATTTTTGAAAACATATCATATAATCAAGAAATATTTATTTTTGAAAGGAACCAATGGGGATGCCCAAAAAAATATGGTTTAATGCATGGTATATTAACAAAACAAAGGTGAAACCATTAAGAACCCAGGTCTTTTGCAGCATTTATACATCCCTAGCCAGTGTTAGGAAGAGGTTTCCATGTATTTCATTATGAATTTACCAAGGTCTGAAGGTAAAAATGTTATCATGGTAATTGTGGATTGACTCACCAAGTATGCTCATTTTTTTCCTTATCACAACCATTTGTTTCTAGTATAGTAGCTTCTGATTTTCTTAATATAGTTTATAAAATTACATGGTACTCCAAAGATCATTGTAAATGACTGAGAACCCATATTTACTAGTAATTTTTGGACTGAATTATTTGCATGTTTGGGCACCCAATTGGCTCATATCTCATCTTATCATCCTCAATATGATGGAAAAATAGAGGAATTTAAGAAATGTCTAGAAGGGTATATTTATTATTTTGTTTCTAACCAACAAGACAAATGGGTTCATTGGTTACCACTTATTGAATGGGGGTATAACACTTCTTTTCACACTTCTTCCAATATGTATCCCTTTGTGTCATTATATAGGTATCACCCCCCATCCATAACTTAATATTTGATAGTGCATCCCAAGGTTTAAGATATTGAGCAACACATTCACCATCAATAAGAGGTGTTAGTTAATTTATGAGAAAATTTATCAATGGCCCAAAATAAAATGAAGCAACAAATAGATTAACACCACATTGAGAATAATTATGACATAGGTGATTGGGTATTTGTATGTTTACATCCATATAATCAAAAAAATTATGAAGCAACCAAAAAAGGATAACAAGAAATCACCTAAGTATTATGGCCCTTATCAGATCTTGCAAAAAATTGGTAGTGTGGCTTACAAGATGGGATTACCACCATCCACTTATATACATACAATATTACATGTATCTTTCCTAAATAAGGTAATTGGACATAAATTTTACACTCAAAGTGAGTTACCTAAATTGGATGAAGAAGGCTAAGTCATTCTAAAGCTTGAAGAGATTCTTCACACGTATACTAAGCAACTATAGACCAGAGCCATTAAGGAGTATTTGATCAAATGGAAGAACTTGCATTCTAAATATGTAACATGGGAGGATGAAGTGTTCCTATAATAACATATTGGTTTGATTTAATATTGAGGAAAACATTCTTTTTAATGGGAGGGTCATGTTATGCCCTTAAACTATAATGCATGTAGGGATGTGTGTGGCTGACTTGTGTCTTACATACCTTCATTTTATCTTGATGCATTTCTCTATGTTTTTAGCATGGTCAGCCTATGGAATAAATTTGGATATGTAGAGTATATATAAGAGGTAGTGGTTAGTATTTTATCATCATATTTTGAATTATATTCTTATTGAATTATTATGGAGGTTTGCCCCTCAAAGTGGCTCGATCATAATATTCAAGTATTCTGCTCTTTTACCAATTGTTGTTTTGGATCTATTTATTCTAATCTTAATTCTATGATATATAATTTTATTGTTGTGAATCATCTAAGTAATTTAATTACATTTAAACCCTAATAGGGATAGTAATGATTGAAAAATTACAAATAGAAAATTTTGGAGTTTAATTAGGCTAAGCTAACACTAATTACCTCCATGATGACTAAATGATACCTACGTATCTAATACTCCAAGGAAGTAAATCAAGTCCACGTAATTCTCTCAATTAGAGTGTTTTATGCAACTATGTTCCTTTGAATATATGAATGCATCTAGGGATGGATTAAAAATATGATCATGATTTTTATTTGGGTAGGAAAAATTAGGATTTGGACTTGGTTAGGGATTGCCTCAAATGATTATAATAAAAATTGGCAAGAATATGTAAGCTTTGATCAATGTGCAATAGTGTACACATGCCTCTATATTGAAATTTCCAATTAGTAGAATAAGTGACTTGAGTGTGCCTTTATAGCAATTCAAAAGTGGAAACCACATGCTAGGATTTATAAGAACATGGAAGATAAAGATAAGGGATGGATTAAATTTAAAAATTTATTGTTAGATGATCAATGGACATGATTGATCCATATCAGTAGATCCTACTACCACTATTGTCCTTATTGGTCAATCCCATCCATTTAAGGAAAGACATGAAATTTGTATTTGCATTTGTCTACATAGATTCATAAGGGTTTTTATAGAAATTAGAACACTTCTCTAAGTGATAGATAGTAATTTTAAATAGAAATAGTTCCTCTTAGGTGCTTAGGATAGGGTGAAATGGAAAAATAGTTATTAATTAAGTACACAATTTGATTAAAGTGAAAAAAGGCCAAAACTAACATGATCAAGTATTTGTGACCAAATTTAGGTATATACACTATATAATTGAAGGGTTAATATTTCATTTATCCAATTTTAAATAAAACAAAACTAATATTTTCTATTTTAGCATCCCTACAAAATAAAAACTATCATGCATTAAAATGGGTTTAAGCACTTTAGATTTAAAGGTCCCTTGAAATGAACCTTCTATAATTCTATCAAGAATATTTCCTCTAAAAATTCAATTCTTCTAAATATTATAGAATTATTTTATTTCCATATGTTCTATATAATTAGAGTAGGTACCATTTATGAAAGACAACTAGCTTGATGGCCCTTGCTTTCCTACCAACTAATCAAGCAATCCAACAAGATTTGAGGGCATATCCAATTTTTTTTCAATTTATTCAAAAATTAATATAAAATTTTCGAAGAGAAGTGGAAACGAAGTCAAAAAATATTTGGAAACTCTAACTCAATCTAGCATAAGACATGACATGATTTACAAGAAAAAAATTTCACTGAAGACTATTCCATGTGATAACTTTTTTTTTAAAACTATCTAAAGGAAGGCATTAAATTTAGGTAAAATTATTAATATCTACACTTTAATTAAATAATGAGGAGAATTTAAATTATCTAAAAATTTTAGATAATATTTTCTAACTGAATAATCCCATTAGGAGTGACCAACCCAATATAAAATACAAGGGTCATATAAGTTACTGATAGCTCAAGAGTGAAGGGAATTTAAGAAGTTGTGATAAAATTTGATATAAAATTACAAGTCTCTCTTATATGACTCCATTTGATAAAAAATTACAAGTATCTCTTATATATTTTCAAGACCTCTCAATACCCTAACTAACTTTGTTTTCAATTTAATACTTTTCAACTTTGTGTCCTCAAAGGTTAGTGAAGAAAACTTCAAGACTTTAAAGATAAAGAAGATAAAGAGGTCCTATAGGGGATGAATAATCTCTCTATAAATTTATTGATTTACCATTTTTTAACTCATGATAAATATAATTAGCTAAGAGGAATCTACATTTACTTAAATAAAATCCAAATATAATAACCTTTCATCCAAAAAGTAATTTTCTTAAATTGGATCAATAATAATATTTATATTCTTTTTCCTCAATGTAACACTTCAAAATTTATTTTTCTCTTTAAAAAACAGCACATAAGTTTTTTCTCTAATGCCAAGATGAAATAAGAAAATTATCCTTACTCCAAATTTAGATTTGTGTTTAGTAAACTTCCTTTCACTTTATATGTGCAGTATTTTTCTTATCCTTTGTTCCATTCCACCAAAAAAAATCTTGAAAGATATATTCTTCCTACCAAAATAACCATTTGCCTCTCCAAGTAGATAATTTATTTTGGAATAAAGTTATTGTGTCTTTTCAATACTATTTATATAATCTACCATGAAATAAAGTGACACCCAAGTATTGCATGGGAAAGTAGCTATTGAAAATCCAATAATTCTTCTTATCTTTTCTTACTTCAAAGGAGGAGTGTTAATAAATAAAAAAATCCAATTTTTATTTCAAAACAACTTGATGCCAGGAAAAAAAATCCTAAACATTCCAACCTCTCTAAACTTGGTTAAGCTTGTTAGGATAATGTCATCTACAAATTTCCCATAATAATTAAGGAAATACTCTATGTTATTTTAATCATGCTTATTTTATTTTAAGGCTTTAAATTGAATTAGAGATATTCCAAAAGAATAAACTAAACAAATCTTTAAAATATAATGAAAGATAAGATCTCCTAGATAAAAACGTCTACAATATTTATAGAAACTAGGCAATACTTCATTTACCAACACTTAAAAGAAAGGGGTTGAGATACAAAACCACACCCATGAACACCAACACTCTAAGAATCCAATTTTTTATTCTTCAAAATTTTAAATAAAAAATACCATTTGACTCTATCATAATCCTTATTGATGTCAATCTTGATGATCATTCTAGCATCTTTTTCATTTAGCTTTAGTGAATTTACCAGTTCATGCATCATCATTATCCCATCCATAATTTATCTCCCTTAAGTAAGACCTTGTTGTTGATGGGAAACAATAAGAGGAAGAATAAATTGAAGTCTAATAGTAATAATCTTATAAATAATTCTATTTATTTTTTATTTGAATTGTTAATTAATACAAAACACTCACCATTTTTCAATTTCAGATCTTCATTAAAAATTTATTAATTTTCATCCTTTTACATGAAATTCGCTTATTTGAGTATAACTAGGTTCGATACTAATTAAAAACATAAATTAAATAAATATAAATCAATAAAATGTAAACCAAATTGATAATGGATTTCACTCTTTTGGGGGCTATGTCTTCAAGTCTGAAAAGACCTTGAACCAATCTATTAAATGGTGCAAAATACACTTTGCATATATTATTTACACCAAAATATGACTTTGGTCTGAAAAAATAACCTCTTATCTACCTTTCGTAAGTCTCTACAATAATATCCTATATGGGATTTGCTCTTCCTACATAAAAGGACACTTGCTTACTTGTTTCTTACTTGCTCTCCTTCAAAGGCTAAAAAAAAAAGATTTCTTCTCTCTATGTATTTTTTTTTCAAATGTAATAATGAGCCTTTTATAAAGATTCCAAGGCTCTTATTTCATGGTTTGACATCTTATCTATTTACCCAATACATTGGGATTACTTTCATTGCCTTTTTTTAGGCTTGGTTAAAGCTTCCACTCATTTTGGGTGGGATTTAATCCCATATTAAGATGTTTTTAAATAAAATTTTCAACACCATATGAATTGGTTTAAGACCAATATTTTATTGAAACTTATAACATATCTTGGGTACTTATTTTTGGACATTAAATATGTCAAAATACCATTGGTACACATGTGAAGACTCAATTGGGCGACTAGTATATGTCTAGTCACCATGCTAACATCATCATTATACATTGATTGCTTCAATAGGTCATAACTTTCACATACGAAGTTCATTTGACCCCATTCAAAATGCATTAGATTTATCTCAACCATTAATTTGATGTTGGGATGTTTTTAATAAGGTTTCATTAATTAATTAGATCAGTGTGGTGATCTTCCTAGATCATTCCTCCCCACTAAAAAAATTTTGGACCACCAAAATTTTGGTTTTAATCTAAAAATAAGTGAGGGTAAAATTCCATCACTTTTATAGTTTCCATCCACCTTACCTAACTTAGATTTGTTTCTTTTAGGACAACTCGTAAGTATTCAACACCTCTTATTTATGATGTCGATGAATTTATATCAATAATAATGTTTTTTTATAACTCATCAAGATATTCAAGATCAAAATCATCTATAAAGGGTACTTGAATACTCTCACCTTGATCTATGATCATATTTGGCTCTTACAATTTCAATTTTTCCACTTTTACAACTAAATACATCTACATGTAAGGTGGTAATTCCAATTAGAAAGCATTACTACCATCCTTATCCAAAATATTAAATGGGCCATACCTGATTGGTTTGAGCCTTTTACCTTCAACTTTGAGGCATTATTTGCCTATATGGAGCCAAAATAGATCACCAACTTGCAAGTGATGATCAACTTGATACTTGCCATGCCTAGCCTTCTACTTTGCTTGGTTCTTCTCTAACTTTTCTTGGACAACTTGATGAACTAATTGGATATTTTAGATGAATTTATTTACATTATCTACATCCTTTTGTCCATATAACACAAAATCTTGCCAAAAGAGAAGTCTAAAGGTGACTTAGACAAATAACCAAAACAAGTCTCAAAAGGAGACTTCTATGTGGAAGAATGTATGACATGATTGTAAGCATGTTTCCCATAACATAAGTGCTCATACCAAATCTTAGGGTGCTAATTTAATACCTTTAGATAAAATGAACCCTTATTCAAATGACCACTTTTATTTCAATGTCATTTTGTGAATCAAATGTAGTTCTCTTCTTGAGTTTTATGTCCATTATGCCCCACAATGCTAACCAAAAGTTCCCTTTGAATCAATAATCCTAATTAAAAGTGATGGATGTGGGAAAACTAAAATGAACCCAAACATTGTTGAATAATAAGTGTGCAGTCTCCTCACCTATGATAGTATTTTTATAGGGCACTAATATACACATTTTACTAAATTTGACCACAACCCACATATAAATAGTCAACCACCCATAAAGTCCATACAAACACTCTCCCATGGATAGGTTGGTATGGTAAATGGGGTATAAAATCCCAAATTCCTATTACTATGCTTGATAGTGGAAAAAAATATAACCTTAAACATATTTGGATATATTTTCATGCATCTGAGGCCAATAACAAAATCTTTGCAAATATGCAACTATTTTCCCAATGCAAAAATGACCCAAAACAAGAGAAGTATGTTCTTTGATAATCACATAGAATATTTTATCTTTCAGAATGCATAACTTACCAATATGATACAATAATCCATCATGTAGGTTATATTCCAATTATTCTACCTACTTTTCATGGGTTAGATCTTCATATACATCCTTAAAATAAACATCTCTAGCATGTTGTTCCTTATAAATTTCATGCATCAAAGAACTATGTTTTAAGATATTAGATGCAATAATAGGATGTCTTAAAAGCATATTAGCTACCTTTTTTGTGTAAATTTATTATATCTAATTATGAGATGGAATTGTTGAAAAAATTCCATCCAATGAAAGTGCATTGATTTTTATAGCTTTGACTATGATTGGAGATATTATAAAGGCTGGTGATCTATATTGATGATTGTCTCTTTTCCCTTTAATTAATTATTCCATTTTTCACACATTGAAAAAAATCACACAACTCTTTATCATAGGTATGATATCCCTTTATTTCACTTGTGAAGGTTTTATAATGGTAACAAACAAGCTTTCACTTTTGGATCAAAATTGTACCCATGGAATAATCACTTGCATCAGTTTCAATCTCAAATGGATACTAAAAATATGGAAGTGATAACATTGGGGATATTTTTATATTTTATTTATGTATGTCAAAGAATTTTTAATTCTTTCCTCCCCATTAAAATCCCTGTTTAGTACCTAACAAAGCATGCAAATGAGATACAATCAATGAAAAGTTAGCAATAAACTTCCTCCAATATCAGACTGCCCCTAGGAAGCTTCTAACTACAATTACATCATTAGTATTTGGAAATTTAATTATCAATTAAAATTTATATGTATTATTTTTTAGCTTACCATCCATAAAATATAGCCTAAATATACTAAAGATGTTTTGCCAAATTCACATTTAGACATCTTTAGATACAATTTCTTCCTTTTCAAAGTTTCTAAGACTTATTAATATGTTGTTTATGATCTTCCCAATTTAGACTAAAGATCAAATTAAAATCTAATTTAACTATTAAAAAATCATCTATGAATGACTTAAATACATCATTCATAACATGCATGAAAGTGGCAGGGGCATTACACAGCCCAAAAATTATAATAAGCCACTCAAAAAGACCTTACTTAGTTTTGAAAGTAGTTTTCCAAATATCACCTTCACTAATTCTAACTTTGTGATAACCAATTATTAAGTCTAAATTATTGAAATAAATAAAAAATTTCAATTTATCTAAAATATCATCAATACAAGAAATACCATAATCTTGTTTAATGCTCTGAAATCTATACACATCCACAAAGTGCCATCTTTCTTTGACACCAAGATAATTGGCAAACCAAATTGAGAAGTGCTTGTCTTTGTTACCCCTATCTCAAGAAACTCTTGAACTTGCTTATTTGTTTATTAATTTTATACCATGGACAACTTATACATGCCAATGTTAGGAAGAGGTTCATGTTGTTGTAGTTGTATCTCATATTGTGTATGTATTTTAAGAGGTAAACCTTGTGGATCTTGAAAAACATCATTATAGTTGTTTAAAATAATATTAATTATTTCATCCCTATGTTCAGTATCATAACCTTCTAGAGCCTTGGATTTATCATAATCTTTATGTACAACCATGAGTATAAAGTTCTTGATTTCATTGACAAGCCTTTTCATCTGTCCTATACATAGAAGTGATAAGTTTAATTTTATCCAATGATCTTTAACAATGTATTCAACCCCATATTTTACAAGCAAATATTTATTATCTTCCCTATAAACTATTGATTTTATATCAAATAAATAAGGATTTTTAAGTACAATACCACAAATATCAAAGTGAAACCACATCTAACTCTATCTCATCAATGAACTTAGAGGTGATTTCAAATCTTAATTTGCATGTTTTCATGACTTGTAATTTATCATCATCACATATCCATATTAAAGGGTAAGGCTTAGGATGTGGTTTAGTTTCAATTCCTAATTTGTTAATAAATGATATTAGCTTGATATCCACTATAAAAAAGAGTATATATCTTAGTATGCTTAGAAATCACTCTAATGTGGAATAACTCATTTAGTTTATTTTCATCATGCATAAATTTATAAATCAAATAAGAATGAGAATTAAGATATTTAGTGTTAGAAGAGGAATAAAAATAAACTTGCATGTCCATGGTGGTGACCTTGGTCTCATCACCAGAATCAGAGCCAAGATCTTGTTGTACTATTGTAGTAGTCGTATTACCTTTCTTGTTCCCAAGCCATTTTGGCCTAAATTTTGGATGGAGATTCCAAAACTTATCATATTCATGGAATTATCTCTTGAAATAAGAGAAAAAAGGTTTCCCATCCTCTTTCTTAACCATGGAGTTATGTTTCATCTTACCCTTTCCTTTACCTTTGTTTTCAGGTTGTTTACTAGGATTCTTTGTGAAGTGTTCCATGTCCTTAATCACTTTACCCCTTGATTCAATATGGGTAGCTTGGAAACAATATTCATTGATATTATTTGGGTTAAACATAAGGATTGTATACCTTAAGTAAATATTTAACCCACCAATATATTTCAAAATAGTCTCTTGAGTGTAAAGGGATATAACTAACACCAAATCCCTCTTTCTAAACTCTTTAGTGTAATCTTGTACACTTTGACCCTTTGATTACTTTAAATTTTGTCAATCCATAGTAGCCTATTAAATTTAGCCTAATGGATAAAATTCATGATTTAGTGCAAAAACAAAATCAGCCCAATAATAAATCACTTTACCATGTTTCAATAGATATTATTGTGTCTTAATCTCCCACTAAATGATTGATGTATCACCCATTTAAAGATTATCTAGCTGATTTTTCCTTCTTCATTATCAAACTTAGAGACATTATAGTATACTTCTAGATTATCAATCCAATTATACAACTTTTATGCTCTCCATTATAGATTGGAAGATCAAACTTAACATTTAACTTAACCTTGGAATAAATAAAATCATAAACTTTCTTTTGTTTATCATCAGAGAAAGAAGGAGAAGGTTTAGATGGAGGAAATTTAGGATATTATTCTCCTTTACCCTTACTAATAATTGAGGGTTATTCTTAATATTTACCTTCACTTTGCATCTTCATTTCATGATACAACTCTTCCACCATACTCTTCATCTCAAGAAAGGATTGATGGAAGGCTGCTTCTAATTCTAGTTCTCTTCTAGGAGAATCCATGGCTTGACTTGCACATTTTGAAATAATTATAGGGTTATATTCTTCAATAGATCCTTTACAATGATTTATCTTAGACCTAGTTACCATAAAAAATTAAAACTTTAAAATCCAAAAACCATGTTAAAATATTTTTGATCAACTGCTCTAATACCAAACTTGATCTAAATTGTTAGTTAATGAAAAATGCTCATTATTTTTCAATTTTGTATACTCAAAATTTTTATTTATTTCCATAATTTTAAGTTAAATTAGATCATTTTATGAAATTTGGGTTCAATAATTATTAAAAACATCAATTAAATAAATACAAATAGGGAAAATAAAAACCAAAATGATAATAGAGTTCACCCTTTCAGGGGCTATGTCTTTGGGTCTGAAAAGCATTCAAATTGATATATTAAATGGTGAAAAATACACTTTAAATATATTATTTACATAAAAATATGACTTTGGTGTACAAAAATAACCTATGCTCTACTTTTAGTTAGTCTCTGCAACAATATCCTATATGGTATTTGCTCTTCCTGTATAAAAGGATGCTTGCTTACTTGTTTCTTACTTGCTCTCTTTCAAAGGATAAAAAACAAGTTTTATTCTCTCCATGTATATGTTTTTAAAATGCAACAATGATCCTTTTATAATTCTCTCAAGGCCCTTGTTTCATGGGTTGGGGTCTTATCTATTTACCCAATATGTTGGGATTCCTTCCATTTCTTTGTTTTTTGACTTGGATAAAGCTTCCATGCATTTTGGGTGGGATTTAATCCCATATTAAGAAGGTTTTCTAATAATAATGTTTTAATAAAAGTTTCAACACCATATGAATTGGTATTAATACCAATCTTTTCTTGAAACTTATATCATATATTGGGGACTTAATTTTGGATGTTTTATGTCAAAATACCATTTGTACATGTGTCAAGCCTTGATTGGGCCATTACAACACATTAAATCACCATACTAATATCATCATTGTAGCCTTCTTACTTCAACATGTCATAAATTTTACATACAAAGTCAATGTAACCCTGTTTAAAATGTGTTGGATTCATATTGAGAATTTGATGTTAGGATGTTTCCAATAGAGTTGCAAACCATTTGATTGGACCAGTGTGGGGATCCTCCTAGATCAATTTTATTTTACAAAGTAAATATTCTAAAGGATACAATACTATTAGTATTATCTTTTTTCAAAATCTAATCTAAGAAATTGAAAATAAAAAACTTAGGAATTTTGGATTCATTACTTTCTCTACACACTTCTTTCTTAATAATATCCTAGAATTACTAAAAAATCCTAGAGGAAAACCAACCAAACCTATAGATTTGTCTTTTTATATACAATATATTCCTCATATATAACCTTCAATATGTTTTCATCATGATCTTTAGTGATGTAATATGGAACAAGATCTACAAAAACTTGTTTCTCTTCATCATTAAAATGTGTGGATTGTGAAAGTAACTAACTACTTCCTCCTTTATCTTCAGTAAAGTTTGAGTTTTATTACCATAGCTATTTAACCTAAAACTAGAAATTTTGTTAAAATTATGAGTTTCCATTGTTGAAACAATTATGTCTTCATGTTCACTTATTATAACTAGTTATCCCTTTATTTTTGTTTCCAAATGATTTCCTCTTTTACTATGACCTAAAATTTATTCATTAACACATTTTTTAGATTGAACATAAGTCTTTTCATAACCCACTTGTTGAATGACATATTGTAGATTTTAAATTTCTTCTTTGAGGATAGTTTTATCCCTAAAAAAATATAAATATGTTCTTACTCCAAGAACATAAATGATTACTCACAATAAACATCTTTGAACTATTCATAGAATTTAATTCCTCCCACCAAGATGTCAAGTTATGTTTAAAGTTAAAAGTCTTATAAAAACATCATAAATTTAAAAAGTGTCCCTATTAATGAGATATCCTTTTAAAAAAATATAATTTTTAAATTTATTGAGATAAAAATAATATAGTCCCTATATCTCACTTGATAAAAGGTATATGAAGGTATTTTGTTTATGGTGAAAGATACTTTGGGTGGAAGTTCACAATTTAGTAGTCCTCTTAATTTATTATACTTCTTCCAAACATAACTCCATTCTCATAACTTATAGTTTTTACAAAAATTCACATCATAACATAATATTAAAATCTAAATTATTAAAAATTCTACACATCCATCTAATAAATCTCAAAGAGATCTAATAAAATTATAAAGGGGTTTTAATTTTATTATTACATATAAAATTAAAAAAAGCTAGTTTTAAGTGATTCTTTAATTTACACATTGTGTACATTTTATGTAACTAAAAATTGACAAATAAATAAAAAATAACATTAAAACACAATATTAAGAGTTCTGAAAATTCCTTATACATAACATAAAAAAATATAATTTTAAAAGTTTGTTTTACATATTATATATACGTTTTACAGAATTAAAAATTTAACAATAAATATAAAATAGTCATATTTAAGAGCTATTTATAAATTTAAATATTGTCCATTACATTACAATAAAAATAAATATAGTTTTCACTTTGTATGAACATTATATAATATTTAAAAAATTATAATAAATATAAAATTTATATACAAAACACAGTGAAGGAATTTCAATTGGGGGATGTTGATATGTCAGTCCATCAAGCTTTAATATTGCTCTTAGTCCATTATAGGTCTCATACCATTGATCATCCTATGAGTCCTCCTATGGAAACAGGTGAGGTTAGTGTGGAGGAAATGCCTAGTATGGAATTCAAGGGGGAGAAGACAAAACATGGCTCAATGGATTAATAGGTCCAAAAAGAACTTGGGCCAAGGCCCCTCATATCACAAGAAGGAGATGCAGACTAATTTAAGTGCATCCAAGGATAAATATTTAAAATATTAATGAATCCCTTGAATTTGAAACCTGGTAAGCCCTCATTTGATAATTATGGTCTAGATTACCTAGAATCCCAAGGGGATATCATTAGGTTAAGGATGGAAAATTTGGAGAAAGATAGTAACACTTAGCTTAGTTTCATCAAGAGATGGTAGGAAAATTAAAGAGGAAAAGGAAGATGTTGGTGGAGATGCAATTAAAATTGGAGAAGTTGTAAATTGAAAACAAAAAATATAATCATGAATTCATGGATTTATAACAAGACACTAGCGAGTTAAAACAAGATATGACTAGATTGGGGGTCAAGATGAAAATGATAGGGGATGATATGGAGGTGTTGAATGGTAATATGCATGATACTAATAATAAAAAAAATTGGCAAAATCATAATATCCCTTGAGTTTTATGATTACACATAAGGAAAAAGCATAAAAAACCCTATACAAGCCTAGTAGACATATAAGGGGCCAATAAAAGAAGAAAGAAGATGATGACAAGGTCATTGTGGGGGATTATATACCAAACAAGACTTATGTCCTTTAGGAATAACTGGAATTTGTTAAGTTCCTAGAGGATTTGGATGATATGTGAGGTAGATTTATGTGTTTTTTTGCTTATCGTAAGATGATCTTATGCTAATAGTTTGCTAATGTTTTCTCTTTCTATTTGGTAGCTTATATTGGTTGACGGATTGTATGTTATTTATTGTTTATTTAGTTTGTAATAATTTATCTTATTTATATGTAATAGGTTATGTGGGACTTTTAAAACCTATAATTTACCTTAATAAAAAATTAATTACAAACAAAATCAACATTTTAAGAGATATATATGAAAGTATAGATACTAAATCTAAATTTATTTAATTTTACATTTTAAAATATACCATTTATTGAAAATAAACATTACACCAACATGAAAAATCCTATAATATTACTCATATAATAAACAAGAATGAATTCAATTTAATTATAATAAATTTTATTTTATATACAATAAAATTATTAAATATTATAGAGATTAAGATTACATGTTCTAATCATAAATATTTATTACCCTATTATTTTGATATGTCACCTTAAGGAACACTTAAAATTACAATCCAATTTAACTATTGTAACACATCAATATAACTATTATTAATAATAAAATAGTATTTCACTACTCATACTCTTTGTTAGAGGAAAAATATATAACATATACAAAAAATTCCATCAAAATAAGACAACCCAAATTTTACAAAATCAACACAAAAAGGCAAAAAACATATCTCTAAGAACATGCCATAAGTATAAAAGGATAATGAGGAAGATCATCCTTGGGATGTTGGGTGATCTAAGAAAAGGTCTTAGTTGAAGGAGGATGGGGCACCACACAACCATATTGAATGGTATCTGTGGGGTAGGGTAATAGGGAGAGAAACAATGATTACCAAACAATAAGTTGATTGAATGATGTCACCGACCAGACCACCTCCTTTAACAAAAGAGATCCAACATGATGTTATAATGATATAATTATCATGATTTAGTGATAAAATACAATCCATTCACTAAGGATGATTGAAGGAGGGGTTGTGGTTATGAGAGTGAATTTTACGGTGCTTGGGTGATGGAGGAGGAGAGCCATGAAGTGGTTGGTTTGGGGGGGCATGACTCATAGTGAAAGTATCATTACGCCAGTAGTTGATTAAATCTTGTAAGTGACAAAATTAAAGTGAAACCTTCTCTTTTTGAGATTTAATCTAGATAAGATCCAAAGAGATAACAAAAATCTTGTCATTAACATAGAACTAAGAAGATGGTGCTTCATTATTAAACATAACTAGTTTTTTAGACTTTCATAGATGAAATTAAATTATAGATTTGAATACATTCCAAATAGAATTAACATAATTTATCCATTGGGAATTATCTCCAAATAAAACCATAAACTAAGAGAATGGCTCTAGGTGGAAAGGTTGTAAAAAGTTGTTAATCCAATGTCAATCAGATTGGGATTTTGGAAAAGTTTACAAGAGGTATTTGAAGGATCCAAATCTTTAACAAGCTAGACATTTGGGTTGAGAAATTATCATATGTAAAAGACACACCCCAAGAGGAAGGCATTGATAAAACAAACACCAAATAAATTGAGTGATCTTGGGCTTGAGCTTAGAATTACAAAATTTGTTAGTTTTGGAGAGACAAGCCTTGGGTAAATAATTTAAATTCAAATGCCTATTTAACTTGTCCAAATATGATGATAATGGATTCATTATTTTATAAATTATGCATGGAGATTAATTTTTAAACTAAGTGTTACAATTGCACTGCTAAACCTTTCACTATGCATATGGAGGTTATAGACCCATCTTATGAAACATGGAATCAAACATCAATTCTTGGATACATAAAATAGAAGGTAAGTGTGAATTGATAAAATTATTTATATTTTATAAAATGACATGGAATTTAATCATGTGATGGAGTCAATCCTTAACAGTGTGAATTCCTTTCTCAAATAAATGTAAAGCTTTTATACCTAGCATTTATGCTAAGGGAAGACAAGTACTGACCATTATAGAAGACCACCAAATATTATGAACATTGAAGTAAAAAACATTATGAAAACCATCACTAACCCATATTAGAAAGGTTTTGACAACTTCAAAATCAAAATCTTTCCAAATGATATTGAAAATAAAATAACCTTCAATTTTAATTGGGGTAGCAGTGACCAATTGAGTATGTGTAGAAAATATTTGTGGATTATATAACACCTCAGTCTTGTACACTTGGAAAACTTAGACCTTGGTTATTCCTCTCAATTCTAGACCTTATCCTTCCTTTTGTAAGTTTTTCATCTACTTTATATTTTGTCCCTTGGCCTATCTCTTAGTCTAAACAATCTTATGTTGATGACCTAGTCCTTTTATCTTGACCAGAATGCTTAAAATGTACTTATATTCCATATATAAAAGTTTTGAACATGCATCTACTTTCATGATCCCTAGACACTAACATCTAGGATAAACACTAGCATTGACACTAGTGTCTTGACCTAATGTAAGTATCCAGTTCCCTAAAATCATCTATTTTAAAAATGAAACATATCTTAATGGTCAACCTAAGTGATTAAATGTGAGTTATATACCTAAAATTATTGATATAAACATAAGATCAACCCTCATTCATTCCTCACCTAGAAAATACAAAGAGAGACAAAAGAAAAATATCAAAATCACTCAATCAAAAATTCAATTGAATAAATATTACCTATTTCCATTCCAGTCATAGGTATAACACATCTATAGGTCTAAAATACTAAAGGAGCAGCACAAGATCTATATTTTCAAAGTTACAAGATAGGTCAATATTGTACTTACTTTGCACATATTATATGATTCACACACAAGCCAATATGTAGGGGAGAATTAAAAAAAGTTTGAGTCCCACTTCTAAGTATTGGATATGTAGGCAACATTCACTGATAGAGGGGTCTTTGGGGTCAACTAAGGTTTTACAAATTCATGTGGAGTGATAGTACATGACCTAGATCTAAATACACCAAAGTGAAGATAAATTTAAACCTAGAGTCATCCAAGTGGTCGCATAATTTTCCAATAAGTATTATATATAGTACATTTATGTCAAACCTAGACAATATCATTGATACAACTATCCTAGGTTGATGTTAGCATTTAGAAATCTAAAAGTGTCAGATCTAGAATTTGATGACTATTCTAGAATCATATTTTAGACTAATTTTTACTTTTTCTAGATCTAGCATTGTGTTAGCACCAAAACTAGCTAAGTATATTACTTCTTTATCATTTCCATACATAGCTTAGTTATACTTTCTATATTTAGCGTATACATAGCATGAGAAAATGAGTGTATGTTTATATCTAAGTTTAGCATTTAATTGGCCTGCTATAAATCTGATTATAACCCCTTGCATTATAATTTCTATATTCTTAATCTTATATACTTCAAAGTTAGGATACCCATTTAATTTAGGGTTAAACATTTGGTGAACTCGATATTTGAACATCAAACCCTATGACAAATTCAGGTTTTCTAATTTTTCTATAGTTGATCTTTGATTGCTATAATTTTGCAATAATGTTTGTGATAGATATCTCTATAAATTATTTCATGGTCCAATACCTTATAGTTTCTATGGTTTGTTAAATTAGTTTCATTGTTAAATCTATTAAGCAAATCTGTAATGATAATGACAGGGTTCTAAAGTGGAAACAACACTTGATCTCTCTTCAAAATTACTTTTCTAATGTTATAGATCCAGTCTCTAGATTCTAACATTCATGCTCCAAACCATTCATTATACCTAAGTATTATTCAAATGATAACTACCATCCTACACCCATTTTTAATCCATGACTTGTATTGGATTTTTTGGTCCATGTTGTTACTACGCAAAAAGGTAGGATTTCTCAACATATTCCCCCACCTACTAAGTACAACATGTGCATCTTAAACCTAAGATTCTAATAAAATCTAAGGGATATGACATTATTTAATAATGGATCAATATGCATGCAAAAATTTCAATCCTTGAGCTCTTAAAGGAATCTAATGTTTATAAGGATATCCCATTACATGATACACAAGTTTCAAGTGATATTGAGTCTATTTATTTATATATTTTTTGAAAGGTCTCAAGAATAATAATAAGCTCATCACATTTGATCCAATAGATTTACCATCAATAAAAATTGTTGACAAAAAAAATTTCTTTATTCATACACATGAAAATGAAAAATAAATCTATCAAAAGGGTGTTCATTGATAATGGATCAAGCATAAAAATTTGTAGCATATAATTCCTAACCACCATGGGTATTAACATAAATCTTCTTCCAGAATATTGGGAAATTTTAGGAGCGGATCTCATAGCTACTATTCATGATTTTTTCAGATCAGGAAAACTTTTGAAACAAGCTAATAACACCTTCATAGTACTTGTACCTAAAAAATCACAACCTACACACCTTATGGATTTTAGGCCCATTAGTCTATGCAACATTGTTTATAAGTTATGCACCAAAGTGCTGGTTATGAGGATCCAACCTTTACTAGACAAAATTATTTCTCCTACTGAAAAAGGTTTCATCTCGGGTAGGCAGATTCTTGAGGCTGTAATCACCACACATGAGACTATTCACTCCATGGATAAGAGCAGAATCCCTGGTATGGCTCTTAAGCTAGGTATTTCTAAATCTTATGATAGAGTCTCATGGACCTTTCTTTCCCAAGTGATTAGAAAATTTGGGTTTGATGATAAAATGTCTCACTTGATATGGAACACTGTCTCTTCTAAAAAATTATCGGTGCTGGTAAATGGTGTAACTAGAGGGTTTTTCTCATCTTTGAGAGGAATTCATCAGGGATACCCTATCTCCCTGTACTTATTCATCATTATGACAGAGGCACTAGGAAGATACATACAAGCAGATATAGTCTCAAAAAAGATTGTGGGCATCAAACCTACCTCCTCTCTCCATCCTATGGTGGTGCAGCAGTTTGTGGATGATACCATCTTCTCTGGCATATCTTCAGTGATTGAAGCTAGAAGATGGAAGAATGTCCTAAATGATTATGCCATAGAGTTGGGGCAAAGGATAAATTTAAAAAAAGGCAATGTGTATTTCTTCAACACTCATAATGACCTTAGACATATAATCATTGATATATTAGAATGTGTTGAAGCTGCTTTACCAGCCACCTATTTGGGTCTCCCACTCATGGTCAAAGAGGTTTCTCCTAGCTTTTGGAATGGAATTGTGGAAAGAACACAAAGGAAACTTCTGGGTTGGAAAGGGAAACTACTAAGCAGTGCTGGTAAACTACAACTTCTTTGGGCCTCACTGCAAGGTATTCCTACATACTTCTTGTCTCTTTCTAAAATTCTTGTGTATTTTGCTGATAAATTGGAACAAATCCAAAGGAAATTTTTATGGACGGGGGTGGAAGACAAACAGAGAATGATGTTAGTTAGATGGGAAAAAGTGTGTCTTCCAAAATCTCATGGAGGACTCAATATTAGGTCTATCAGGAACATGAACAAAGCCCTTCTCTCAAAAATTAGTTGGAACCTGATCCATAAAAATAATGATTGGGGGGAAATAATGTATGCCAAATACATGTATGGCATTGATGATTCCAACTTTCTTCAATAGATGGGATTACCCCAGGGATCTATGATATGGAATAAAATGCTAAAAAGTAGAAGCCTTCTTAAACAGGGAATTAGATGGAAAGTTGGAAATGGCTGGCATATTAAATTCTAGGATGATATCTAGTTAAAGGACAAGGCTCTCATCACACAGGGTAACTATGGAGAGATTGCTGACTTGGCTACTCAATTTTTTGGAGACAGAGTCAGTGATTATATGGAAAATAACAATGGGATAAGGAGCTAGAAAAATCTATTGGACTATTGTGATCACCAGCCTGAGCCTTTCCCTAGAGTGTGAGAGATCCAACAATGTGTTCAGGAGACCAGAATCCCTCTCTTCCCCTGGGAGGATGAACAATACTGGTGGCTTGATAAGACTAGATCATTCTCTGCTAAATCTACTTACCATATGCTCATTCTTGAAGCTCAGAATAAAGATGTTTGGAAAATGGTCTGGAATCACAAACTTATTCCAAAAAATAACATGTTCTTGTGGGCTGCTACTCATAAAAAAATCCTAACTCAGGATAACCTTCAAAAGAGAGGGTTTACCTTGGTTAATAGATGTTTCTTGTGTGGTTTAAAAGAGGAATCAGTTTCACACCTTTTTATCCACTGTGATTTTGCTTGGGAATTATGGAGCATAATACTTAATAACTTTGGTATTGAATGGGTCTATAATTCTGACCTCAAAGAAGTAATTCTTAGTTGGAACCCAACCTTCACACATCCTTAGATTTTGGAATTATGGAAGCAAAGTCTTCCATGTTTGAGTTGGATTTTATGGAAAGAGCGCAACCACAAAATTTTTAGGGACACTGCTAGAAATGCATCTCAGGTGTTCCACTCCTTTGTTAAGACCATCATGGAGAGTGTCACAACAGCTCATATTCATGCTGCGGAGAAACCCCTATCTCAAATTGAGAACAAAATTATAGCCAAATGGAAGGTTTTAAACCAGATCCTTGGGTATGATAACTATAAAATGCTATAGAGACTAAATACTAAATGGATACCTTCAAAGCCCAAATGGATGAAACTCAACTTTGATGGGGCATCCAAGTCAGATGGTAAAGCTAGTGGAGGAGGAATTATAAGGAATGATAAAGGGTGGATGTCTACTATCTATGCTAGTGGAATAGGATGCCAGAGCAACAACTATGTTGAAGCAATGGCTTTACTATGGGGGCTAAAGTTGGCTATATCCCTAAGAATAAGGAACCTGAGTATACAAGGCGACTCTAAAATGGTCATAGATGCTATGAATAAAGCATAAAATGTGGGAATTAAGCTAAAAGACATCATTACAGACATCTAATTTCTTTTGCAAAAGTTCTCTGGAGTATATTTTTCCCATATTTACAGAGATGGAAACATGGTCATCGATAATTGTGCCAACTTTGGTCAACAATTTTCAAGTTGGAGGATGTGGCGACAAGGTGCTCATATTCTCGTAAACATTAGGGATATTATTCAAAAAGAGATGACTTGTCAAGAATGAGGTGCATTTATGACAAGGGTAGCTCTCAGAGGTGGTCCATTTGGAGAGGGCCATCATGGATTATGAAACTTGATAACCTTGGTACTTGTTTAACAATCATTCATGATTCATTGCATCATGAGGTTGAGGCGTGCGGGTGTCATCATGAAAATCAAGGGGAAATAATCTCCAAGCATGGGAGTAGACAACATCATCTCTGTAGGGTATTTCACATAATGAGCCATCACATCCTCATTTTGCATAAACATAAAAAAGGGTTAGCAGCCATTTCAACGCTGAAGGCTGAAATTAAGAACTCCACAGTCTGAGTCTGCAAATACAAACTGGAAGGAGATCATATTCACACTGAACTTGTCTATACTGAAAGAGGTGGGCATTACTGGGTAGGCTAATAATGTGGAGAATAATGAGAAACTTAATGATCTTCTCAAATTAATGGTTATGTAAAGAGAGTCTTCTTTGACTCTGGTCTTTCTATTCCTTGTGTTTTGTTATGGTGTCTGTTGTTCTATGCTAGTGTCGTCATCCCTTTGAAGGCATATGTTGTTTGATTGCCTTCTTGTCTTTTTTTATTTGTAAAGGGTTCGACCCCTGGTTTTCCACCTTACCTTATCAAAAACATAAATATTCTTCAAAACATAATTATGCAAATAAAAGGGTTTGGAAATTCACATAGCCCTCTGATTGGTCAAATTACATTAGATGTGACCTTAGGACCAAAAATGATTTCAACTATTTTTCAGGTCATATCTCAATCCTTACATTATAATTTAATTTTGGGTAGACCATGGATATATTTAGTGGAATGTATCCCATTTACACTCTATCAATGTGTAAAATTCATAAATGAGATGAATTTATTATCTATGCTTGTTGATGATGAACCTTTCAAATTTTGCAAAATGATACATAAAGGCATCCCTACAATGGTACCACTTAAACATTACATCCCTCTTGAGCATATACATAAGTAATAAATTAGTGAGTCAATTAAAATGGCTCCTTTGTCTCTAGATGAAAATAAGACACTAAAATCTAAGGTTCACATAGATATGCATAAGGAGAAAGAACCGTTACCAATAGAGATAAAAAAACTACAAGATCCCCTAACATTTGATCTTCCTTTATTACTCAATACTAAAGAAAAATATGGCCATGTTTTATATTACTATGGTAGTGATGATGATACAACCTATGATATGATAGATGAGAAATGTGAAATTTAAAATTTGATCTACTTCATCACCTATCACATAACCTATTTGAACTTGTTGTCACTTGGATTTTTACCCTTTGAGGAGATGTCTCATCTCTGCTCATCTAAGTGGAATAATTGAAACACCTCTAGGCTATGGGTAACCTAAGAATGAGGTGAATCTCTAGATACGGCTAGTTCCCTTGATGTACCACTTTTACATCACTACTACACCTAAACTTTTTGAGGGAAAAGGGAGATAAAATTGAAAGCAAACTATCTTAAGGGAGGTGATACACCAAATTTATTGATGAATACCAAACAGTTGCATGTTACACATGAGAACAAGGGACTAACCAAACATACACTTCTCCAATCTGCATCTTCTCACACCAATATTTCATTATGAAGTTTTGATGAATGTTTAGGCTAGGAGGACTAGACAAGAGCCCTAGGATGGCATTGTTTGAATAGAATAACTCACTCAACCTTGACGCATCAATATAACACTTCACATGGCCTTCAAGAAGAATATTTTCAATTGTAAATAGGGGAGAGAATGAAACAACAAGTCATTAATAAGCAAAATCAATCATTCAAGTGAACACATTATGAACTGTCATGGAAGAGGTAAAAATTAGTATTCTTTGTTGATCCATGGTATGCAAATTAGTATGGTTTCACCATACTCAGGTGGATCATAGTTTACAAAGGCCAAAACGGTTATTTTTTATATAACTTGAAAAAGAGAGAGAGAGAGAGAGAGAGAGAGAGAGAGAGAGAGAGAGAGAGAGAGAGAGAGAGAGAGAGAGAGAGAGAGAGGAAAAGAAAGAAGTACAAAGGTCACAAGGACACTTTTAAATCTAATAAAATTAATTACTTGTGCATGAAAATATTATTTTAAATGTACCATCCAAGGTCATAAGAGACAAGTGGCTTCCCAAGTCATGAAATTCATAAAAAGTGGCATGAAATTCCTTTTATTGGCTCAAAAAATTACCTTCATGATTTAGCCTTGTTTGAATGTCCCAAAAATAAATATGGATAGGTATGATGATTAGAATGATATGTAACTATTTCATACATTCCTCTCCATGAATTGATTTTAGTCCTACTCATCTGAAGTCTCCTAGAAGTGAGCCATCATTGCTTGTAGTCTAAAAAACTCCTTTTTCAGTCACCCTTCACACTTGGCCTCAAAATTGGATTTAGTTTATAAATAAAATACATTAAATGGAGTGTATGACACTTTTAAATACCCTCCATATCCTTATAATACTCAATTAAACCTTAAAATCAACCCACTTGAAGTTTTTCACCCTTCTCACTACCATGTTCACTATGCCAATTTTGACTAGCTGAGATGAGAGTTATTGTTTGAACACTTTGGATTTTTTTTAAAGTCATTAAATTTACATGGGGAGTTATATTAATTTATAATATTCCTTATAAAGTTGATTTAATCTCTTGAAACCTCTTAGAACCTACACAATGCATAAAATAATAAAAAATACCCTATTTTATACTCCATCTGTATAATTTCGTACAACCAATATTGATGGTAGGGATCCTAAATAATTATTATACAACCTAAAATCATAATTATATATAAAATATTCCATTATATCATATTTCCATCTTTATTTCCTTCATCAGTTCTTTACAAGGATTTAGCAAGGGTTTAGGCATGTTTTACCCTCTTAGCCATTGTTCATATAGATATCATGTATAACCTTCAATCCAATGCCACAAAGTAGTTGTTAATGACCCTATATAACATATCCAAATGTCTTTTATCTCCATTCAAATATTTAGAGGATATGTGAGCACTCAAAATTGCTCACTTAAGCCCTTTATTCCATTCACATAGGCCTAATATTGGTCTTGAGCCCAAAAATGGCGTCCTCTAAAACTTATCTACCTTCCAAAAGATTTATTACCTCTTTAGTGACCCCAAAAACATTTTAAAATAGGTTAAAATTCATATCGAAGGCTAGAAGTGTGAATGACTTCCCATTTGGACACTAGGCCTAAACTCTACCTAATAAGCTTAATTGTAATTCTTGTAGGTTTGGACCACTTGTTGAGATTCCTCCTTATTTGCTTGATTTCCCATGTTTTCCTAGGTTTTTTCAATCTTATCTAACACCCTTAAAAGTTTAATCATCTAATAGAGATTACTTCTATCTTTACATTCCAAAACTATAGGGTTCTCATACAAAGGGAAATACCCTCTATTTGATATAAAACAAAGGGTACTTCCCCTATTTACTCAGATAATTTGAAATTTATAGGGGATTATATAATTAATGGATACTCTTTTCACAAAATTTTATCCTTTTATCAGGTAATTTTACCTCTAAACTCCTCTATAATCCAAGGTAGACTTTTATGAAGGTAGACTGTGCAGGGTTTTAAGATATGGACTATGCCTTGCTTGATATGAGTCCTTTCTCTATTGTATATGCACTATCAAAAACCTATATAGACTATGTTTATCATGATGGATTCATTTAAATCTCCACTTATCACTTCAACCTTCCACCTACCCTTCCTTACACCTTGATACTACAAGTATGAATGTGACTTTTGACTATGCATTATGTTTTCAAAGGCACCTATAGGTATGCTTGTCTGATTTGGGATTAAAGGTAATGATTATGAGCCCCTTAGAGTTTATTATAGTAACTTGACATTTTTTTGGACCCACTTATTCACTTTTCCTAGTCTAGACCATCATTTAGAACCTCAAACCTACTCATTGTTTGTCAAAATTAGACACATTCAACTATAGGTCAAAAGGATCCTATAGGTAAGGTTCTTCTTGGAAAAGGTTTCACATGCCCTTTAAATATTATGTGCCATTTTGTGTCACCCTATATATACCAATGTAAATTTTTCCCTACTTAATTCTTTGTTATGGGGAATGTAGAATCTAATAATCAATTGTAGATCAACCTCTTAGGAAAGAGGAAACTATATGTGAGTATAGAGCCTAAAACATAATATATCCTCCTATCTTGGTAACCTTTATTCTCATTGATATGAATTTCACTCAATAAGGTTCAAACATATTCTTTAATTTTCCACTTCTCTCTTTGGCACTTAGAGTTGAGTGTAACTCTTGAAGACTGGTTGTAGGTGTTTGCCCAGGCTTATGTATAGACTATCTCATCCTTGGTGAATTCAAAATACCCTTCTATGCACTTCCTTGATGATTTTATATGTAAAGTATACGTTTTATAGTGAAAAAAGACATTCTAACCTAGTCTTAAGCATCAAATCCACTCAATATGCCTATAACTATTATTAACTCATCTTGTTGTAGATAACACTGTGGAATTTTAGTGTGCAAAGAGCAACTTGAGAGATTTTGAAAACCACTCTCCTCATCTCAAACACCTCTCTTATTTTGAAATTTTATATACCTATGTGGGATATTTAATAAAATTATACTTTTAGCTCTTGGAACTCAATGCAACCTTGTATGATAAACCTCAAGAAAGGGCCAGGACCTCTATTTTCATCTTTTAAGGGCTTATTCCTTGAATACACAGTCATTCACTTTACTCATAACTATAAATTTTGTTTAATTTCCCAATGATCCAACATATTTAACATCATATTTTTAGCATATCATAAATTCAAGGAAGTATTCAATCATGTTCCAACATCTCCAAAATGATTCATTAGTTCTCTACTAGTGTCCCCTATAGGTGGACTGGCACACTCAGGCAGTGGATAAAAATTTGGTAGTATGTAATATGTATGTGCTTATTATAAATTAAAAACCATTTCCAAGGGTTAAAATTCACCATTTTATACTCTAATATATTTTAAAAACTATCAAAATCCCTTCCAATATGATTACTCTTCATGAGAGCACATGTACATGTATGTTAATGGCAAGAAACTGAGTGTAGCAAGAAAAGGTTTACCTCATGTTGATCATACACTATTTGATAAAATTCACTTGATCACCCATGTGAAAAATATTTTTCCATCACCATATGACTATTTTTCACTCTCTTATGAATGTATCCCATCCCTAACACATCTCAGTCAAATGACTGTATATGATAGTCATAAAGTAGACTAATTGCATGGTGACTTATGACTGCACCCTCATGATGAATTGATTATATAATGAGCCTAAAAATGTGACTGGTTAATATTAAATTTAAAACATGGTAATTAAATTATTTCCACCCCATGGAATCAATGCCAAATCATGAGAATCTTGAAAATGGTGGAAACTTGCCTCTTACATAGAAAAGTGTCTTCACTTGAAATCTGAGATACTTAGCCCATAAAAACACTTTAAAATGATAAAAAAAATATGGAGATAATTATATGAGTTATTAAAAATCCTATATAATTAAAATTATCAATTAGATTGTATGGAATCATCCAAATAAGAGCAAAACCTATAGGGTTCACATATTTGCAAGCAAATTAGATATGCCAACTTCATGAGGATGGTTCATAATGCACAATACACCATTATTATAAATATTTTTATGTAAATTAATCTATATGAGTTTAATTTCATGTCCCAAATTCATTTGACCTGAAAGCTCTCCAACTGTCCATACCAATCATAAACCCACTAACTAGTTATGTGTGTCTAGAAGGGAAAATAATGAGAAGCATGGACTTAGCTCAAAAATGGAACTTAAATAGTATTTAAAGCATTTAAATTATTATTATTAATATTAAGAGTCATCTCAAAACCTTATCCCACATGTTGCACTCCCTCACGGGTCGTACAAGTGCTAAAATCTCTCTTTTTCAATTGGTTTCTTAAATTTTAGTTAGATAACTTTCAAGATTCAAATGGGACTGACATTCCTAATAAGTAATCTAAATTCTTGGACATTTTAAATGAAAATAAGAAACTTGGACATCTTTAAAATTGTGCCACTTTCATTTATGACCCCTAAATGACTTTAAAAGACATAAGGATTGATATAACTAAGACCAAGGCTAATATAGCATTAAATAACATCAAAAGACCTATAATATACCCCATAAAAAAATATTAGACCCATAAAACATCTAAAAATTCAACTTTTTACCTATAGGGGTCTCAATTTGACCTACAGGGTCAAATTTGGTTAATAGAACCTACGGGTCTTGGCACATATAATCTAAACCCACTTTAAAAAAATATAGAATTGAATACAAATAAGGACAAAATAAAAAATAATATATGAGCATGTAAATTCCATCTTGGCTAACAACACTAAGTCAAAATTATAAGGGTCAAATGCAAATTCATCATGTGAGTAATGTGGAGTCTTATCAAAGGGCATCACAACAAGTTTTATAGATTATTGCACATGTAAAATGTGAGGACGAACATTTTATGTACCTTTTAAAACTATCCAATAATGATGCAAACAATGTAAAAGATCTAAATTAATGTTTTTAGGCACCAATTGGGCAAGATACCTATGACCATCCATTGAATGAGATCATAGATTAGTTTCTTTAAACATTTCCAAATACCAAAAAAATTTAAAAAAAAACATTCAAAAATACAAAAATATTTCTAGCATCTACATGTTCCATTGGTTCCTCAGCATCTATATCTTAGTTTCATATTGATGGATGGCATATTTAGTTACTTTTACATACACACATGTGTATCACATTGCTTTATGAATGTGTTACAAGCATACACAATACATGATCTGTTCTTATTTTGGATGTTGGGCCTTCCCTCTACTCATGCCATGTAGACATTGGGGGCATTTTCTTCTTTGATATAGATACACACATGTTATATGGTTTGATGATCACTCTACATTATCATTTTTGAGATTGCATTTGTACTTATGCATGCCTTTATCCATGAATCTATGTTACATGTAGGGTATTTGATACATTATACACTTGATATTTTTTTCTAATACTTTTGATCCATGGGCTACTATGACATGTTTCTGTTGGTTTCCTATGCTTTATTTTAAGAAATTCTTTGAGTGTCTTTCCTTGCTATTATATTCCTTATTCAAGAATTTGAATATGTTCCTTTGCTTGTGACCCTTGTGCTTATGTATGCTTTCATTGACATTTTCATATGTCATTGTTTGTTGTATGGACATTTGAATATTTCATTCTTAATTTTATGGACATTTGACTAAGTCATGCCCCTTTGATTGTGAAACATTTGAACATGCCCCTTATTTTCAGTGTCATTGGACCATTGCCTTTTGATTTGCTTTTGAGTGCTCTTATGTTGTGATTATTTTCTTGTTGAGTTTGAACTATTATTATCTAGATGTTTCCATGACTTTTATCATACATCTTAGGCATTCCTTTGATCACATTGATTCTATGAGCTTCAGTTCTATATCTACCTAGACATGTTCCTTCTATATGCTACATAGTTTCATTCATAGATTATACAGTTGTCTTATCCTTTTGAGATGAGTTGACTACCAGTTCCCATCTTTCCCCCGCCTTAAAGTGGGGGAATATTAGTGAGGGAATGTCATATAGGCATGTTCTTCACACTTGGCATAGTTTTTAGATTCAATGGGGTCATGATTTGGAAGCATAATCTCCACTCATTTAGTATATGGTACTTATATCAATATTTATATTTAGTGGGGGCATGTCATATGGGCATGGATTCCACACATTCACATTTTTTAGATGTAGTGAGGGCATCTTTGAGAGCATTTTCTCCACACCTATTCATTATTCAACATCTCAATATTATAATGGGGGCATGTTTTAGAAACATGTTCTCCACATTGGTACTTATATCATTTTTAAGATTTATCCATATATAATGGGGGAAAGCTTTGGAATAATATTCTTCACACTTACACAATTTATAAATTGGCCAAAGCACATAATTATATGATTTAGATTCACAGTTATGGTAGAATTATATACATTAGTACCATTTTTATACATAGTTTCAACATGATACATATCTAAGGTGCATATGTTATGCTATTTTTGATTAATATTGAAAAAATACAAATCAATTTCATATTCCAAAACTCTTTTACATACTGATACCCTAGTCAAAATTTTATGGAATTTATTGAGCTAATCTATTGTTGTAGTTGGTTATATTTTTGGTATGGTTTAGGTGATTAAATCACTCAAACTTGCCAAATTTTCAAGATGTACTTGATTGTATCATCCAACCTCACCAGGTTATAACTATCATTGGGTTACATGATTGAGATAATTTCAATTGTTAGGTGACAACTCACTTCTACTCTAAAATTGGGGGCATGTGACTATTGTCAATCAAACTCACACCCTTGTGAGGGTAGTTCAGGCCTTCACAATCTACTAAAACATAGAAACAATCCTAGGATTTGGGTGGCCTAATCATCAAATTAAGTCCTTAATTATAAGGGTTGACTCCCTTTGGTATATGAATTAGGATCTCTACTTATGCTACAAACTACCAAGAAAAAAGAAAAAAGAAAATTGAAGGAAGAATCCTATCTAATAATGGTGATACACTTGAATTTTGGTTCATCCACTCATTCTAAGCTCCTAAAAACACTAATTAGACAATAAAAAGATTGAACTTTCAATTCCATTAACTCCTATGCATTAGTATTTCATGAAAAGGTTCTATCTGGTGATCAAATCTTAAGGTAAATGAGGGAATAACCCTGATTTAAGGCACTAACTATCCACTTACATCTATTGTAACTTTAGCCAAAAGACACCAAACATAGAACATGACCTGCATAATCTAATCAACTGGTAAATAGGTAAGAATCAAGACTTAATAAGGAAGAAAAATCTATCACATATGAAAATTACTGACATAAATACACTATACTAGCATCTTGGAATTTGAAAATAGTCCTTCTATTTATATGAAAAGATTGCAAAACTCAAACTTTGGTAGATTTTGATCTTTCCAAAAGAGGGATTCATATATCAAAATGGATGGAAAAGCCAACCTATATAGAAAAACATATAAAATATAAGAGATTGGCATTGAAAATAGAAGAGGAGATCAACTCCCACATCACCCTAAGTCTAACTCCAGCTATGCCGAGATAACCAAGCCTTCAAATAATATCTTTTTATATTAGCCTTGCATGAAAAGCTCTTTGGTGTTGAAAATGATGGTGATCCCATTTCATAATCTTTATTTAGAGTAAATATTGAATTATTCAAACATGCATAGATATTTGGTAATTCAATTTTTTTTATGCATGATGTTATGCCAATATTCAAAGAGAAAACTCCACTTGAAGCTAAGTTGGAAGTGTTTAAAAAGGCTTTGATTAACAAGATAAACAAGAGTGTATACATGAAATTCTATGTTAAGCTGTCCTTGAATATCTATCCAATGTTAAACTCTTTGAGCCTTTCATACATTCGAGTCTCCCTTTTATAACTGAGAGAGCCATGCTTGAAGGTAGTTGAATGTCTCTTCCAAGTCTGAATAATTTGATTATTGCATTAAAACTCAGCATTCTCTTTACTATAGTCTAATCTTGCTCGGGCCACTTTGCATGCTCTAAATGTGAACTGCAGATGACATCATCAGAGTCAAAATGGGAAGTCTTCATTATCTTTTGTTGATTTGTTGTTGAAATCCCACTAGTTGAATGTGCTTTTGCTACTTATTCCTGACTAATTGGTCCTTCATATTTGCACTTATCTATCTCTATTTTAGACAACTACTATGGACTTTTTGTTCGGTCTATTTTTAAAGTCCTCTTATATTTTCTTTCTTCTAGCCTTTTATTTAGACAAAATATCTATGGGTTCACTCTTGGACTTTTATTTATTTTGAGCAATTTGCTCGAAAGAATTATTTATTTATTTTCATCAAACTTTCCCTTCAAAATTTTTTATTTCATACTTTTCCTTTGGATTATTTATTTGGATAAATTTATTATAGCTTACTTCCTTTGAACCAGTCTGTTCAAAATTTCCTCAGAAAAAAAGTCCAAAGTAATTCATGTCCTCAGAACTTTTACAAATTAACCTTCGAGATTTGTGAAAATGAACTCTCCAAAGGGAAAGTACCCTTTAGAGTTTTTAAATGTGCCCTTTAGAATTTTTTTAAAATCCTTTTCTTTAGACAATTTATCCCTGTCTATTTCCCATAGACTATTTGTCTAGAACTTTTCTTTCAGCTTGAATAATATTTTCAAGTTTTTTGCAAAGGACAATTCCTTCGAACAAAAAGTCTGAAGGAATTCATGATATGGAATTTTGTAAATTACCCTTCAAAAAATTTGGAATTGGAACTTTTGAAATGGTCTCTCAATCGAGGAAAGACCCTTCAAATTTTTTTATTGTCACTTTTTCAAAATAAATGACCCTTCAAATTTTTTGCAATGGTCATTTCTTCAAAAAAAATTGCCTCACCCTTTTTGAAAATGTCCCTTTAAAAAAATTGGGATGGTCCTTTCTTTGGAAAAAATTTCCTCGCCCTTTTTGAAAATGTCCCTTCAAAAAAATTGGAATGGTCCTTTTATCTTTCAAAAATGCCTTTTTCTAAAGGGCATATACCCTTCGGCTTTTTTGCAACAAACTTTCCCAAAGGAAAAGAGCCCTTCAAAAAAATTTAAATGGACCTCTCCCTCAAAGTGCCTTTCGGATTTATGAAATAGACCCTTCAAACTTTTTGAAATGCTCCTCTTTCTCTAGAAAATACCCTTTCAAAAAAATTGCAAATGTCCTATTACCCTTTGAAAAAATTGTAAAGGACTTTTTCGAAGGGAAAGAACCCTTCAAAAAAGCTGTGAGAGACCTTCAAGATATTTTTTAAGTCCCTTTTTTGGATTTTTTGTTTGACATCTTCCTTCGGATAATTTGTTTGAAGGAATTCTTGTCTTTGGATTTATTGAAAAAGACTTTCTTGAAAGAATTTTTTCCTTCAGACTTATTGCAGATGACCCTCGAAAACCTTTTGAAGATGGACCTTTTCAGAAGGAAAAAACCCCTTGAACTTTATGAAAATTCTCCTTTTTGGACCCAAAGAATCCTCCATAATGATTTTCTCAAAAAATCATCTTAAAACCAAATTGAATGCCTTAAAAATTCTTATTAATCATGGATTATTTCAAAGACTTTTCAGGACCAATAACTGACTCACAAGATAAACTAGCATGATATGCAAAGTTTTGAATAACGAGGGTGGCAATTTGACTTTTAGGGTAAAAATTTGGTGACTCAACTGGGAAGCATGCCTACTATGCTTGAGAATCAAACAATTTACATGACTCTTGGACTCACAAAGAAATCACAAATTTGATCCATGACTGTAAATTCTCTCATTTGACATAGCATGAGATAACTTCATACTCCAAAATAAGAAGGGAAAAACACAAAACAAGAAAACTAACTAAAAAAATCAAATGTGAAAACAAGCACTTATTTGATACAAAACTAAACTAAACTAAAGTTCTTAAATAACACTTGGAGGAAAACAAACTAACTAACTAACCATGACAAAGCATGATCCACTGGATCAAAAGGGAAATTCATAAACTCACTCACTCCAAGAGATGGTACAAGTTGTAAGGTAGGATGTTTTTTAATCATAACCTTTGATGAGTCATTTTTCTTGCCCACCAACTCTCTTAGCATATCCTCAAATGAGTCATCAATATTAAACCAATCACCAACAAAGACAAACTCATCTAGTACTTTTGGATCTTTTTCATACTGCTTGTCATCCACAACCTTGTCAAGTGATTTCTCATATATGCATTATCCTTGAGTGACCTCATCCTTTTTATCAGCTGCTACAAGTTCATCAAACTCTTCTAGCAGCTATGAATAGGCAACCCAATCTGTATTATAATCTTGAATATGTGATTCCTAATTAAATTTCTCATAAATATGCTCTTAAATATGCAACATATCCCTATAGAGCTCATCAATCTCTTGTAGAGATTCAAAGTACAACTACCAATCATTTTTGTGTTCCTCATTTTCATCAATTTGAATAGGATTAGCTTGAAATTTATCTTGATCCTTCTTAATAGGAGTTTAGACACTAAAAAACTACACACGTGTAGTTTTTGATAACTAAATACCTTGAGACCCATTAAGGACCCCCTAAACCTTTTTAAGCCTTAAAAACCCCCTCTTAACCTAACCAAATCACTATTCTTCTATTCATAAATATTATTCAAAATCACTATTTGAAAGTACTATTCACTATCATTATTTACTGTGGGACCCACTATCCCTATTCATGATGACATAGAAAATGACATGGAAAGTGACATGGAAAAGTGACATGGCATGCGATATGGCATGTGACATGACACGTGACAGGCAAGTGACATGGCTTAATGTGGGATACCATACCCTACTTAGGACCCTTTCCCAAAGTATCTAATGACCTCATTTAAGCATCACAAAGCTCCCCACTTAAAATGTGATTAATTTCCCTTTAAAGGGTCATCATTCAACATATGTTTTGTCTTCCCACATGAAATTAGACTTTAAAATAGATAACTATCTCTTTAAGACTTTGGGAAAGACAAAGGCACCCATTTTTGACTTTTTAGCCAAAATGGGAGACTTCTCAACCTAAATGGAAATATTCCACCACCTCACCTTGGAATTTTCATCCCCCACATGGAAAATGGTGCCACATTTGGTGTTTCATTCCTTTAATTTCTTGTGTGAAAGAAATAAAGGATGGGGAGAAGTCTTTAAGCCTCATTCAAACCCATGTGCATAATTCCCCATTCAAAGTTGGACTTATGGGCAAAGAGGAAGACTTCTCAACCCAAATGGAATATTTCACAACCTCATCTTGGAAATTCCATCCCCCCACATGAAAAATGGTGCCATATTTCATTATTCCACTCTTTTGTCATGTTTCCCCACTTCAAATGTTATAAATAGCCCCCTCTCCTTCACCAAAGGAAAAAGTGGGAAGTTTGTCTTTGGTTATCAATATTTTGTTGCAGGTTTATGAAGAATTTTATCATCATATAGGTCATCATAATTTAATAGGTCATCATCATCTTGGAAGGAAAATAATTCAAAGTAATGAAGCTCTACCAAAATTGTTGTAGGATTCCATCTTCATCAACCATCATCAACATCAACACTCTTCTTCAAGCTTGGATGGTAATCTTTCCTTTTGTATATTTTAGTTATTTGATTTCAATTCTTGTATTCCCTTTGACCTCTTCTTTCTTGACCTCTAAATATCATCCCTTAACCTCTTCTTCTTTCTTTTCCTTTTATCCCTTTATCTCCTTACCCTCTTTGTTAGCTTTATCTCATTTACCTTCTTTTACCCCTTTCCACCTTCACCCCATTTACCATATTCTTCCTTTGACATCTTTACTCCATTTTCCCATCTATATTTTTGTCTATGTGTATCCTTAACCATTTATCAAACCCAACTAATATATCCCTTTGACCCTTGCCACTTTATCAAACTGAAAGCCACCATTTTGACTAGACCAATTTTCAACATTAGCATTATCACAACTAATTGCTTCATTTTGGTCATTTTTGCAAAGAATTTAATTTAATTAATTTTATGTTATTTTTTGTTATTAGTTTCATTTTTATTACATTTCATGAAAATTATAACATTTTTATTCATCAAACTCAAGTGTTTAAAGTAGGTGGATTGACAACCTCCTAGAAAGTTTTTGCTTCTAGGATCTAGCTCACGCTAAGCAATCCATCCATCTACTTGCTTAAAAAACAAGTTTATTTTAGTATTTTATTATTTATAGATCATCCTCTCAAGAAAAATAGGATCTCTTCATAATCATCTGGATTCAACACACACATATTCAATAGGTTTTTCTACACACCCTATTCCTACTTTATTTCTTTTCAAAAAATTAAGAAAAGCAAAAAAATTGAGAGAAACATTTTGGCACACCCGGTGGGACCCCTTATGGGTTCATAGTTTTTTAGGCATATAGTTTCATTTAGTGAAATTTCAATGCTCTTGCATTTATATTATTTCTAAATTCTAAAAAATAAAAAATTATTTTCTTTCTTCTTTTTCAAAAAAAAAGAAAAAAAAATCTCTCATCCTAGGGATATGTTGCATTTTACATCTTGTATTTAAGTGAATTTTAGATATTCCTTGTTTACATGAAAAGACACCAAACTCTTCTTTTGTGGTAAAATTGAGTGCATTCATGTATTTCCTACTTAATTATTATCTCACCTAGATTAGTTAAATGCATTATGAATTAATTATATCACACATATGTTACACTACCAAACCACACACACAAATTAAACATCAAAACTTATTTTAGAAAAGGCCCATTGGGATTTCATCACCCTTTAGATCACCTTACCCTACCTATAAATCCCAATTATATTCCATCACCAAGGGGAGGCCCCACTCCATTTTCTTGCAGGGCATAAACTCTAGACAAATGGTATATATTGGTTAAGCACTCGCACTAGTTTTGGGATCGTGAAGTGAGGGGAGCAAGCCCCCAATACCAGGCCACATACCTAGTCTATTGTAGATTATTTGAGAACCAAAATTTAACTTGAAAACATCCTTATATGACTTTTCTAGTATCTAACTTACAAGCTAATTTTCCCTTTCACATTCTTTAAGGCATAAGCCAACAGTGATTTAAAATAAATCCTATGATTAATTTCATTTTTAGTGTTTGCTTTGTTTGCTTTGAGTTTTTATTTGTTTTCTCATTATGTGAGGAAAGAGGTTCATTATCCATTTCTAAATCTCTCATATGATCTTAACCAGACAACAAGTGAAAAAATAAAACAACCCACCACCATCTTCTTTTTTGTCCTCATCCATGGATTATACCTCAGACATTGATAGATTGCCCCATTCTTCACCACACCATTCTCCCCCACCTACAGTACCTAAAACAATCCCTAAAGGTGATTCAAATTTTACCACCTTTCTAAACAACAATCTATTTGCTTTACAACACTATCTTAATACCTTAGCCTATCATACTTTCATGGCTTCAGTTCCTCCCATGGATCCACCCTATGGTATGTCACACCACATTATGGTTGGTGTTGCATCATCCCACCCTTATGTTAACCAAGCTTTATCTTCTACCATTGGTCCATCTACCACCACCAACCAAACACCTATTACCCCAACCAATACCTCTAACATTGGTTCAACTTCACCCTTGTCACTTCTACCCCTTTTGTCAGTATGGTGTCTTCCACACCCATTTCTACCACTCCCTTTTGCTTAACCAATATACCAACCTCAACCCCCTTTTATAACTTGATACTCTCCATTCCAAAAACACTTCCCCCTATAAGCCCTTTGGTCACTACCCACCTTCAACCAACTAACCCACTAATCACTTCCATGCCATACATAAACCCCCCAACATCAACCCTACAACACATACCCATGACATCTTATCAATATATTCCTAACATACAAGTATACATACCTTCACCTTCTACCCAATATTACATAACCACACACACACACACACACATGACATCATCCTAACCATCCACTAGTTATTCCCATGTCACCCAGCCCCAACAAAATGTGTCATTTACCTATCCAACCCAACAACCACAAATGAAATTGGTCAAGATGATAATAGATAAAATGACTACCCTTGAGTCATCCATCTTGAGATCACATAACCTTATCTCTTATGACCAAATTTGTAATGAACCCATCCATCCATTTGTTTCTCTTTGACCATATCCTCTATAATGGTAATTACCAAAATTCTCTAAATTTCAAAGCAAAAAGGACCCCCAACAACATTTAAGAGAATTTAGGAATGCATGTTACTTGATTACCCATGATGATTCTCTTCTCCTCCTTACCTTTCCTATGTCCTTATCTGGACCAACATTAGATTGGTATAGTACCATCTCAAAACACTCCATCTTCTCCTTCACCCAACTAGCCTAAACTTTTTTGGATCACTTTTTGATCAATATATCCAAGAAATTTTATATTATCAACCTCTACTCCATTTAGTAATTTGAAGATGAATCTATTGTCAATTTCATGGATTTTTGGATGAGCCTAATCAACCAACTATTATTTTCATTATCTCAACCTGAGCTTATGGATCTCTTCACTTGGGCATGTGTAAAACACTTTTCATCCACATTGCATGTCCAAAGCTTCCAGGTATTTGATGAAGATTTTAACATGGCTCACAAACTAGAGAATAGAGCCATTTATGAGGGAAAATTAAATCTAAAGAATAAGAGCCCAACTTACAAACCCAATCCACCCTCTTCTTCCAAACTAAACAACCCAACCAATACAAATTCCACGAGCAAAGCCACTACTAATGATATTATCCTCAAACCTACACCTCTTCCATCTACCAACCAATAGAACCCAAGGAACCAAACCTTTGACCCCTTTAACTATCCAAAATGAAACCAAAGAACCAAACTTGGAATAACCATAATCCATTAACTCTACTTGGTGAGCCTTATCCTTTTATTTTATAAAAGTTAATAAAAGTCAATATCATCCAACTTCCACTAATTAAACCACCCCAACAGTTTGATGTTTCTCACTCCATGCTCAGTTGGTATAATGATAATGACCATTATGATTTTCACCAAATCATAAGACATGACATCAGTAGGTGAAAAACCTTTAAATACCTTATCCAATCCATCATCGACAAGGAGGATCTCACATTTGACAATCCTAATGCACCACTGAATGAAGCCCTCAACATATTCTGCAAGCCTTTCCATAATGATGTTCCTTCTACCCCTCATCATCTCATGAGGTACATATTATTAATGTGGTTACTAGTGAACCCATTGACAAAGGAAATGTTAACTCAACCACTTATTTCCCTATTCCCTTAATGGAAGAAAAAAGATTGCCTTGTATTCCTTTGGACACCCAAACAAAGGAAGAAACCATATCCACACCTCCATTAGAGAATACCACACCTACCTCCCCTATCATAGAACCATCCACCCCCTCTTTGGAAGCTCTCTCACAAGAGAAGCTGGATCCATCCACCTAACCTTTAATTGAAAAACCTTCTATCAGAGGTCAAGATAAAGGTAAGGGAACCAAATTGGAAATTCTAACCCCTTCTTTGGCAAACAAACCTAACCCTTCTAAACCAACTAAAACCTCCACCTAACCAACCAAAACCTCCCCCAAATTGATTAACCCTCAAACACCTAAACCCACCAAGACAACTAAAGTGACCAAATCTCCTCCAAAACTAACAATTAAAACAACCAAAGAGGTAAAATCACTAAATGGCCTAAAACCCTAAATTTTACCTACCTTAACCTTGCCCTCCATTCTAGGTCCCCATCCCTCTACCTTAAACACAAAGTCCATCAATTTTACCAAAACCCCACCACATTTATTGGTCATACCTTCATGCTTGATTTCTAAAACACCTTTACCACTACAACAACAATTCCTAAGTTATCTACCTTGCCCTCCTCTAACACCAACCCATCAACCATCATGCCTAAACCAAAAATGACAACCTTTAATACCACTTTATGCAAGACACCTACCACCAAACCCATGTCTACACAACCTCCCACTTCAACACCCAAAGAAAAAACCACTAAACATCTACCACCTTTAGCCAAATTTTACTTAACCATTCTCTAGTAGTTATTTCACACTTCTTACTTAAGCTTACCACCCATCAAACCCTTTGACCCTTCATGTACCAAACCCTCTTGGTTTAATGATAACTTGATATGTGAATATCAATGGAGCCAGGACATGACATTGAGAACTATAAAGCTCATCAAGTGCTTGTTCACAACTTGTATGAAGATGATGATCTATTATCAAACAAACTTCTTTCATCCCCATTACCAATCCAACCACTGACTCAACCCATCTCATCTTTGATCTCACCCACAAGTGAAGAGGAGGAACCAAAGCAACCATACAATCTAGAGAACCCCCTTATTCCCACTATTCACATGATTACCTGATCTCAGGCCCAATAGAAGGATAAAGAGAATACTAAGGCATCCATTCCATGGACTTACCCCTCCAAGAACTCCCAATCTAATAATACTCAACCTTTTCCATCTTTAAACAAACCCAAGGTATCTATCTTAGGTATCTCCCCATCTAACCCTCCATACCCTAACCCATATGTAATATCCGTCCAAAAAGCTATCCTCATGTAACTTCACCAAACTCTAACAAATATGAGCTTGTATGACATAATCTCTACATCTCCCCATCACTGTCAAGTACTCATAGAGACTCTACAATCCATCAAGGTCCAACCCGATGATCCTTAACCTCTAGTCACTTTTATTGGTACCTTCCACACTTATAACCTTGTCACCTTCAAGAATTTAAAAATACCTTTTGTTCATTCAGAGGATCATGATACCCCCCTTTTCATTACCACATACATCAATCAAACCTGCATCAAAATGGTGATGATCGATGGGGGAGATATCATCAATATTATCTCCTCCCATGCTTATAACTAGCTACAGTTACCTAAAAACATCATGTCTAAAGCACAGTGGTCCTTCATTATTTCAATGATAATATGGCTACCACATTGGGCATAGTTATCCTCCACATATGTGTAGGACCTCATAATATTCCTAAACTTTTTTATGTTATAGAAGGAGGGTTTCAATACAACATTTTACTCATATGCCCTTGGATTCATGCCATGAGTTGTGTCCCTTCTACCCTACATTGATGTGTCAAGTGTGAACATAAAGGGCAAGTTGTGACTATCTAAGTTGACCCTAGTCATTTTACATCTTACAATATGACATATCGGCCCAATGACATCCGTATTCCTCCTTTATCCACCACACAACCATCTGCCAATAACACAACCTCACTAGCCAAAACCCATAGCATTTTTTCACCTAATATTGATGAATCTTCTACTAACTCATTTACACCCTCTTCCCAAATTCCTATAGAAAACCCTGTGACAACCACATTTCAATGTCTTTCTTTTGGGTAATATAGACTCATAGCCTTAGATGCCTTCTTTACCCCCCAAGAATATGGTAATCTTAGACATGACCCTTCCTAAAACCTTAATATTGGAACCATTGTCCCCATTGGTCTCCCTAACCATCAAATAAATTTAATTTATGGGGGACTTGATTAGCCACTTTCAACCACTACCACTACATCATCCATCCAACCATTTACCTCTAACTTTTCCTATTTTAGCAAACTAGAGTTTGCTAAGTTGTATATTCATAGATGTGCTTGGAAAGGATTTAGCTTTGGTCACTTTGAGCAAGGGCCTCATGAGTTACCCCATCTCAAAACTTTGTAACCTTATGAGTCATTTAGCCTTGGGTATGAACCACCTCAAGAATCCACCAATTCACCCAAACCCATTGCCACCATAGAGGAATATATCCCATCCTTGCCAGACCAATCACTTTCTCCACCTAAAGACCTTGATATCATCCCTCCTACCTTTTTTTATCAATACTATAAGCTTGGGCCCCCTCATCTACCACAAGAGTGGCTAAACCAAATTCATTCCACTCATACATCCTAAAATGGTAGAGAAAAACTCTCCCACCATCTAACATCAAGATGATGATTCCATTTTTACCTACCTTAGTGTAGGGGATTCTTCTATCCACAAATCCCTTACTCCTAAGGCCTCAACTATGTTGAATGAATCTACCATCAATATCAACTTGGGCGCTCTAGATAACCCCCACATTATCAAATATGGCCAATCATTGAATACTAAGGAACTTCAAGATTTATCCTTTTTCCTCTAAGACTGTAGCATAGCATCTTTTTAGTCTTACAATGATATACCTAGGATTTCCACCATTTCTACCCATAACATAGTCACTCATCATGATGTCAAACTTGTTAAATAAAAACTTTGATGCATGCATCCTCACATAGCCCTTCTTGTCAATGAAGAGCTTCAGCATCTCCTATATGTAAACTTCATTCAACCCATTGACTACCCCCAATGGGTCTTAAACATTATACTTATCACCAAAGTCATTGGGGGTCTATGCATTTGTGTGGAATTTCATGACCTTAACCTTTCTTGCCCCAAGGATGACTTCCCTCTACCTAGCATTGACCAAATTATTGATATTATAGCTAGCCACGAGATGTTATCTCTCATGGATGGTTTTTTTAGTTATAATCAGATCTTGATTTCTCTTAAAGATCAACATAAAACTTCCTTTACAACCCCTTGGGGAAATTTTCACTATAGAGTCATGCCTTTTGGGTTAAAGAACGTTGGTGCAACCTACCAATGTGCCATGACTTATATTTTCCATGATATCATCCATAAGATTGTATAAGACTATGTGGATGACCTTCTTGGGAAATATAAACTCCAAAACAACCACTTTACTATTCTTACGATCATAGTAAACACCTTATCTATTAACATGTTCACCTAATTCCCAAGAAATGCATTTTTGGGGTCCTTTCAAGAAAATTTATTGGCTTTATCATCTCTCTCCATGAAATTGAAGTATACCCTGATAAAGTTAGAGAAATTTTTGATATGCCTCCTCTAACCAACCTTAATAATTTCATATCCTTTAGGGAAAACTTCAATCCATTTGCCATTTCATTTCCTAACATTCTGGTCGGTGCCAACCTTTCCATCACCTTCTAAAGAAGGATGTTTCTTTCAAATGGAATAGCAATTGTCAAGAGGCCTTTGATTCACTTAAATGATACCTTTTTTCACCACCTATTCTTACCCCTTAGAAGTATGACCACCCCTTTTACCTATATATCTCTACCACCAATCATTCCCTAGGGGCAATGTTGGCTCATCAAGATAAACAACATGAAGAGAAATCCGTATACTAAATTATTTATACACTTGTAGAACATGAGACTCAGTATATACACATTGAGAAACTCTACTTAGCATTGACCTTCATGGCCACCAAACTCTACCATTACCTTCTTAACCATAAAACCTATATCATCACTAATATCAACCCAATCAAATATATGCACTCTAAACCATACCAAAATTAATGTATGGCTAAGTGGCTCATGCTCCTAACTAAATTTGACCTTGAATTCCTCCAAAAAAATTTGATTAAAGGTCAGGTCACTACTGAGCAATTGGTTGAAGCTCCTTATAAAATAACTAACCACCTCCTCTTGCCTTTTTGAATGAGTCTATAATGACTCTTTTTCAAGAAGATGACATAACCTACCAAATGACCATGTTCTTTGATGGCTCACAATGCCAATAAGGAATGGGTGTTAGAGTTATTCTCATTCCTCTTTATAGTGAACCCCTTCCTCTCTCCTTCAAACTTGACTTTGAATGCACTAATAATATGGCCAAGTATGAAGCCCTAGTGATAGGTCTTTGAACTACTCAAAGCTTGTGAATTAAAACAATCCATGCCTTTGGTGATTCCCAACTTATGGTCAACTAGGTTAATGGATCCTATCAATGTAAGAATGATGTCTTGCAAAAATATAAACTTTTAGTTGACAAAATTTTGAAATCATTTGAACATTACCTAGTCCAATTTGTTCCTTGATCTACCAATAAATTTGTGGATACAATGGCCTACCTTGATTTTCAAATCCTTTCTTAGCCTTCTAATTCAAAAATATTTGTCACTGTTCATCATTTTAACACACCCTCTTATGGCCAATCTGACCTTCCTACCATTTGTAATGTAGATGAATCCCTATCTGACATTTGGTATGACCAAAATTTCAACTACCTAAATCTAGGAATTATTCCTCCCAACCTCTCTAGGAATACCCAAAGAGATTTTATTCGGAGTAGATCTCATTACACCATACTAGGGGGAATCCTTTACAAATGTGGTTTTGACGGTCTCCTTCTTTGTTACCTATGTAGCCATGAAGCTTACCATACTATCAAGGAAACACATGATGGGATCTTTGAGGGACACTTTAGCAACCTAGTGGTCACTAAATGTATCCTTCACTTTGGTTACTATTATCCCACCCTTAACCAAGATTATTATGATTATGTAAAAAAGTGTGTTAAATGTCAATAGCATGCTAATTTACATCATGTGCTAGTCAATATCCCCCAAGTATCTAAGGACTTTTATCTTTTCTATCAATGGGGGCTTGACCTCATTGGGGAAAATAACCCCCATTCTTCATAGTGACATAGTTCCATCATCACAGCCATCGAATACTTCACCAAGTAGGTGGAAGTTATTCTTATAATCTCTACCAAAGTGGAAAAAATTATTGACTTTATCAACCACCATATCATCTGTTGTTTTGGTGTTCCTCATAAGATCATAACTGATAATGGAAAATACTTCAAGAATAATTAAGTCTAATGTTTATATGATGCATTTGACATCAATTTAAGATTTTCCTCACCTTATTGACCACAAACAAATGGATAAGTGAAAGCCTCTAATAAAACCCTCACCAAAATATTAACCAAAGTTGTCAGTGCTTCAGGTTGGGATTGGCACTTGTACATCCCATTTGCCTTATGGGTCTATCGCACTAGAATTTGAACCTCTATAGTTTTTACCCCTTTATCCCTAGTCTTTGGAGTAGATTAAATCTTACCTCTTGAAGTATAAATCACCTCTCTTACATATCTTTGAAGGAACTCATTTTTGAGGAATATTTTCATCAGCATCATTTAGCTCAACTTGAGCTACTTAATGAGCATTGTTTAGTAGTCCTCACCCACCTCTCTTTACATATCTATCAAGAGCATATCACATGCACTTATAACAAGCACCTTAAATAATGGGAATTCAATATTAGATATCTGATCCTAAAATAAAACCAACATGTGACCAACATGGAGAAGAGTAAGCAAGGCAAGTTTTCTTTCAATTGGCTTGGACCCTACATCATCACCCATAAGTGTGGATCAAGAAATTATCATTTGTCCTCCCTCGAAGGCAAAATAGAACCTGATCCTCTTAATGCTTCACATCTACATCCATTTTTCTATTAAATAAGGATCAAGCTCACCTATTTGTCTAACTTAAACTCATCCCTTGGTTAAGATATTTTAACCTTCACCCACCTTCCTCCTCCCATTTTGAGGACAATTGATTAAAACATATAACCATGTGATTAACCATCATAGTCATGGCCTAATCCTAAATATGGGTACCATGGATCTACCCACAGCATGGTTCTCATGGATACATTTCATCTCTAACAAGATAAAATCCCATGGTCATTGTCTCTCAAAACCACACCCTTTTAGATATCATTGACCTTCTTGTCTAAAGTTATACCCTCATAAAGGTAAACCTCTAAACCTAATTTGATTGGTCCATGTCTAAACACATTTCATCTTGTAATAATTAATTAAGTCAATATCTTAAGCATTAAAAACTACTCCCTTGAAGGACAATTGCCTAAAAATAAAATAAAAATTACCACATGTAAGGTATATTGCTCCCTTGAAGGACACCTATCAATAACATTAAAACAAAGCCAATAATCTTAGACCAATCCCTTGAAGGATGGTTGAGTTAACTTTGCCAAAAGTAGAGAAATTTCATGGAAGATTCCCACATCGATCAGCTTCCCATGTGTAGCAATAAATCAAAATACCCACTATCACAATAAATTCTAAAGCCATAATCGACTATCAAGTAACATAATAAGTTGGAATCCATAATCGGCTTTCCCATGTAGACTTCCCACACTGATCTGTCTACATCTAGCATACAACATGGAATTGTATATTACCATTCTTAGGCCACCTATAGATGGGTCAAAATAATTCACATGAGGTTATCATACATATCACCCATTATCCTTCATATTGCCTATCACCCATCTTCCCTTTAAACTATCTATACATCAAGGGATTTAGAGCTTACTTGACACCATGTGATAAAGAAAACTTTGTTATAAACTAATGACCAGTCATGCACAATAATTTTAAGGGCTTATATTCATTAATCCGATCTCACTTTGGGTTTATTTTTAGTCCTTATCAAAAATAAAGCAGCAGGGCCTATTCTTATCTTAATGTGCCTGGTTGATGTTTTCACCATGACTTGTACCATCTAACATTAAAAAAACAATAGTAATTCCTTTTACATTGAGTGATATTACAACAACCATAACCATACCAATCATAACCATAACATTCAACCAACAACATCCAACACATTTTATACATGTTTATGTCAAACTATGTAATATTTTATTTAGGGTATGAGGAGCTGCATGACACATACAAAGTTATTAGACTATCCATGCTTCACCTAAAACCCCTACATACATTATTTCCTACATAAGCACTAGCCTAATTGTCTAGTGACTTTAGATTTATTTTTAGCCATCCTTCTACTTGATTATTCCTTGAGCTTCCATCTGTAACGTTCCCTATCTTAGTGGTTTCTAAAGGGTGTACTCTATTCTCCTCTTCCACATTCATCCCCATAGGTTGAGAAACATATTTTCCTCTGGGTCTTTTACCCTGGTCACCTATCACATCCATTACATCCCTCTACTCTGGTTATGTTTCTTGCATCATTACTGTCGAGTGTTGCCTCAATGCACATCCCCTTAGATAGTGAGGGTTCCTTCTATAGACAGGCTAATGGTTATGATCTCTATCCCCACATCTTGCATAGTGAAATTATCACCTTCTTCATTACTACATAAGTAAAAGTTCAAGCTCAAGCTCAGGCTATGGGTGACCTTCCTCTTGTTAATGCAATAGTACTTACATTATTTCCATTACATGTTGCAATATTTGGTAGATCCACACATTCACCATATTGATTATTTTAGGTCATGGAGGTAGTTGGTTATCTCCACCATTATTCCCATTGTTCACCATCTTTAACCTTATGTAGTTATGTGCACTCTCTATAACCTATAAAAATAAATGACTCAATGATAGACATTCATCCTTATCATGATTCTTTAAATAGAATACCTGGCCATTCTTCCTCACCAACATGATTCACCATTCCATCGATGGGGAAGGTCATATGATGTTATTAATTGTTTTTAATAGTCCTCCCACTTGAAATGGTCATGTCTACTTACCTTTTCAAGTAGACACATTGCCCTCAATCCGATTGGTCACCTTGATAAATCCATTATGCACCATCAGGATATCTTTTTGTTGACCTTATCATCTAATCCATATTTGATGTATTTTCTTGTTTTGTCATTTTGAAATCCTTGTGGTTCTGGTTGTCATTAGCATCAATATCACCATTACCTTAGTTGACATAAATTAGCTTCCAACCATGGGCCACTGTAGTGATCACACCTTCAAAACTTCCATTCTTGCTAGTGGTGGCTCCCAAATCCTTTTTACTATAGACACTCTTCCATCAAAGGAAAGTTGTAATGAATTCATAAAAATACATTCACCTTCATGCACCTTTTACCCTCCTATTCCTACCATCCCATTACCACATAATCTGAGCATCAAACCCCAACCATTGGTAGTGCTTCTTGAACATGGTAGTCTTTTCTTTTGTGCCAATTGAAATTTCATGATACCAAGGGAACCACCATCTTCTCCCAACTAAAAATTGTTGGGTGAATATTTTGTCAATCAGCTAACTAATGAGAAAAATAGGTCTCTTCAACCACAGCATAGGAAAATTGGTCAGCTAGATGTGTAGGATTACTACATCAAAAGGGGACAAATCTCTCCTCTCATCAAGGGGAGGTTCCTTGTAAATATGGAGGAGTTATATACTATATATACAAACAGAAAATAACACTTAGGGATAAGATAAACCATCCATCTCTCTTTTTATAGAGATGATGTTCACAAATCAAAGGATAAATCCTGATGAAATGACAGAAAGCACTCCTCTTCTTTCAAAAGTGTTGTTCAACAGACAAAAGGAACATTTTGGGTGGTGACAAGTAACTGTAATAGGTCACAATAACACAGTAGGATGAAATGTAGCACAAAGTCTCCACCTCAATTGTCAAAGAGTGAAATACGAAGGATAATGAGGGCACAAAGTCATCCCAAGATCATTTACATAGGAAAAGAAAGAAAACACACTAAAGGCAATTGTGGGGGCACAAAGTCTCTCCACAATTGGCTTCAGGACACATTTTTGATTATTTTCACTAATTTTACTTATTCAATTAAATGGACAAAAAATGTATTAAGGAAACAGACATAAGAACAATTTCCTCAACAACCAAGCTATTCTAGAACAAAGTATAAAAAGTCACTTGTTTTATTATTCAAATAACAAAATGTGATCAACAATCTAAGCTCAAAGTCTCAGTAATTACTTTCAATCTAGACAGAGTTTTCTTTTTGGCAACTCTACTGGGGAATGAATGTGCAGTCTGAAACCTCAAGTTTTAGATTGAAGCAGTCCCTACCCTTATCCATTATAGACTCTGGTGACTCCATTTTGTGTCTTACCTATTATCATTATAGCCTTACCATCTCCCTTCACCTCCATGCCAACTGGGATAGAACACGCAGTTTGAAGCCTCAATCTTCAAGCTGAAGTAGGGCCAATTCTTTCTCATTTTTTATCCTACAATTTGGTAACTCCATGCTATACCAGAAGCTAGAGAGCCCAAGGTATTGTTGACCCTATATTCAAGTTGGTACAACAAAGTAATTTTGATCTGTTTCCTTCACCATCTCACCTCTAATGAACCAAGAGCTTTCCTCCTACTAAAGTCAAGTCTTCATTACCAGGCAAAGCCTCCATTTCCACTATTAATAAAGCTTTGTCGATACTTACCCCTCTGAGATTTGTTATCCCACCTTTCCATAGTCATAAAATGGTAGTTCAAGGTCCTTGGGGTAATTCTTTTGGCCCACTCAATTTAACTCCACCTCTACATGAGCTACCACGTAGTTCAAGGAAAAATTTCCCCAAGTTATATGGTGATGGGAAGGTTCATCCTGATGAACATATTGTAGCCTTCATCATAGCCTGTGGTGTAATAGGTGTGGAGTATGAGGATGTAGTAGTCAAGCTATTTATGGAAACTTTACAAGGTGCTACTACAGATTGGTTCTATCATTTGCAGGCTCAAATTATGACTGACTGGAACACCCTCAAAGCCAAGTTTGAAGCGAGATTCAAACTTGCAGAAGATGTGCATGCCCTACTAGCTCAACTGACACAAATGAAGAAGGAGCCTCATGAACCAATGAGAGATGTCATAGCCAAGTTCAACAAGATAAGGAATAGGATTCTTGTAATTGCTCAACCTACACTTGAGAATCTCAAATGTTTCTTCATCAACTATCAGCTACTTGAAGTGATTTTTTTATTGAGATGTGTTAGCCAAATAGACCTTGTTGCAGCTCAATATTTGGCCACTAAAGTGGAATATGACCTTATCTTAGCAAGAAAGATAAGGAGAGATCCTAACAAAAGTAAATCTTCTTCATCTTTTGAATATGCATCTACATGTACCACTGATCCAATGGTACAGAAGCTGGAAAATGAGTTGTTAGCTCTCAGGAAGTAAATGGTGTAAGGAATATCTTCAGCTCCTTCATACAGAGATATGACAAGAAGGACATTCCCCAATTAGTCATACCAAGGCAATGTTGCTAGAAGTTAAGGATAGCCAAATCATCTTCCTCCCCCACAAGGGAAACTTGCCATTGAAGCACCCCCAACCAATTCAGCAATTGGATATCTCGAGATAGAATCTGATTTCTCTTTCTAGCCTAAATTGAACCAAGAAAATGATGCTGATATCCTTGTAGAAGATCAATAAGAATTAGCTGGCGACTCTAACATTGGTTTCTTAAATTACCAGGATGAACCTAGAGGTAAAGGTGAAGTAGTTGACGGACCATATATTATATTCACCCAGTCTCATAACCAGTCAGCCTAGCAAGCTGATAAAGGAAAAATAGGAGAAAGTTCTCAACTTGAAATTTCAATTGCCAAATGAGGAACTTCTCTACCTTTCCAGCCAAAGGACCCAATGAGTAATAAAAAGGTAAGTACATCAAACATTCCTGCATCTCCAACTTCAATTCTACAGACCAGTCCTCCCCCTCCTAAAAACTAGAAAGATGAACTACCTTCCTCTATTCCTAGTCTATTTCAGTCATTTGACATAATTGACCATGTCAAGAAGACCAAAATTCAAATATCTAAATTTGAATTCTTACAATCGAATCTTGAGCAGTTGGATAGGCTAGTTCAGTGTGTAAAGAATAAAGTTGTCCCTGCAGGACAAGATGTTAAAAAAGTAACTCATGATTCCCCAAGGAACATGTTTATTCCAAACAATCTTGTCATTACTCCTCCAGTTGCCCCTAGGAAAATAGAGCCTTTCTATGTTTCCCTATTGATAAATGGTCACAAACTGAGTAATTACATCATAGACTTAGGTGCATCTGACAACGTCATGCCTTCTAAGGTGGTAGAATCTCTTGGACTCACACTGACCAAAACCTTTGGAAGATGTTTCTCCATGGAGAACAAACAAGTACCTCTATTGGGACAAATCAAGGATGCCCAATTTGCATTTGCAATATTCCTAGACAAAAGAATCAAGATGACAGTGCTGGTAGCTGACATCCCAGCCTCATACGACATTCTTCTAGGGCAAAATTTATGTAAAGATGTTGGAAGAGAAATGAACATGGACCTATCTAAAGTGAGGTTCTCTATTAAAGGCATCATGCAAAGGTTGCTTCCTAAAAATGAATCAAAATATATTGTCACTCAAACATCAGCCCCTGAAGCTCAAATTCTGTTCGAATCTTTAGACATGGGTAATTATTTCTTGACCATAGAAGATATTCATGTTTCAACTAATGAAACTTCTAAAAATGGCAGTCTAAAAATTGGTTTAGATGAAATAGCAAAATATGTGAGAGAACACAATACAAGCACAGAAGAATTCCCCTTCCAAGCAAGGAGAAATCTAAAGAAAGATCAATTTTTGATGATGTTTGGATCCTAGAATTTGATGGCAGCAATTCTTCTACTGGTTTAGGGGATGGGATTGTGTTGATATCTCCTCAAGGAGATATTTTTCCTTCTTCATACAAGTTACAATTAAGCAACTCCAATAACACGGTTAAGTATGAATCTCTATTGCTTAGATTGAATGCTGCTCAAGATAAAGGCATCAAACTCCTTCATGCCAAAGGAGATATTGAACTGGTGGTTTGTCAAATAAGAAACCTGTATCAAACCAAAAATGAGAGATTATGCCACTACCAAAATCTAGTCTGAGACCAACTTGAAATCTTTGATGCTTTCAACATCTCTACTGTACCCAAGGAATTCAATGACCGAGCTGATGCATTGGCTATTTCAACAACCCTCTTAGTTCCTCATATAGACTTCAAAGGAAACAAGTACACTATTGAATTGGTCTTTAGACCAAGTGTGCCCGATAATGCCAATCATTGGCAAGTGTTTAATAGTGACAACCAAATCATCACCTTGTTGGAATAAAAAGATAGCTTCGAACATCTTCACTTCAAAGTCATTAAACTCTAGAAACTTGAATTAGCTCCTAAAATGAATTCAAATGCAGGTGAAGAATTCCTGTAGCTAAAAGGGAATAAGATTCCTAAAAGACTGGTTTCTCTTGAGAAACTATTTGACAAGCATGACAAGTTCATCAGATAGCAACAAATGGATTCAAACTCCACCTAGGGGTTTGATCAGATAAATTTGGGTACCAAGGAAAATCCCAAGATGGTGAACATTGGAAAGTGATGTACTCCAAAGGAGAAACTCAAATTTACTAACTTGCTTCACCATTATATGGATGTTTTGGTGTACTCTTATGATGATCTGAAGTCACTCAGGCCTGAGGAAATTCACCATGAAATTCCTCTCAAGGATGGTTCAGTGCCTTATAAGCAGAAATCTTGGCAGTATAATCCAAAAATATCAGGTACTATTTTGTCTGAGATATAGAAAATGTTGAATGCTAGGATAATTTTCCCAATCCATCATTCCACATGGATTGCCAACGTAGTCCCTATGAGGAAGAAGAATGGAAAAAATTGCATCTATGTGGATTTTAGGAATATAAATCAGTCATCTTTAAAGGATAACTATCCTTTACCCATCATGGATCAAGTGCTTTAGACAGTGACTGGCTCAGAGATGTTATTAATGCTAGACAACTTCTCAAGATACAATCAAGTTGAAGTTAGTGAAGCAGACCAACACAAGACTGCCTTCACCACACCTTGGGGCACATTTGCATATAAAAGGATGCCTTTAGCTTGATAAATGTTGGCACCACTTTCTAGAGATCAATGGACCTTGCTTTCAAATATGAAATGGGTATGTTCATTGTGGTATACCTTGATGACTTCATCGTCTTTTCCACATGTCACTTTGAACATGTACACCATTTGCAACAAGTGCTAGAGTGCTACCACCAGAATGGCATTTCCTTGAACCCTTAGAGTCTATTTTTAGAGTAATAGATAAAAAATTCTTGAACACATTGTGTCCAAAGGAGGCATAAAGATTGACTCAGACAGAGTCAAGTCTATCCAAGAGCTTACCTTGCCTACAAATAAGACTAATGTTCACTCTTTCTTCAGGAAGGTGATTTTTTTATGAAGATTCATTCCTGAGTTTGCTGAGAAGACTTGACACATTATGAACATGATGAAAAAAAGGCCACCTTTAGCTGGACTGAAGAAGGCAAGTCAACATTTGAGGATATCAAGACTGCCATTGCCCACACCCCAATTTTGGTTTGTCCAGACTAAAACAAAGAGTTCATCATATATAGTTATGATTTTGAACACATGCTTTTAGCAATTCTAGTTCAATAGAATAAAGAAGGTATGGAATCGCCCATTTCTTTCATGAGATTCCCTCTCAAAGCTCATGAGCTAAAGTACTTGAACATGGAGAAGCATGCTTATGCAGTGGTGAAGGTAGTCAAGCATTTCTGCTTTTATATCTTGAATTCTCACACTATCACCTTGGTTCTTGATACCATAATCAAATCTATAATAACTCAGCAGGAGTTTGGGATGAAAAGAGGCAATTGGATTGCAAAGATCTAAAAGTTTGATCTAGTCATCAAGCCAACAAAGCTGGTATGGGGAAAAGGCCTATGCTAATTAATTGTTGATAATAAATCAAAATAAATAGAGCATGAAGAAGTAGAGGTGGAAGACTCACCGACAGTCCTCTTTATCTCCACCACAAATGAGTGGTATTTAGATATGGTTCATTTCCTTACTTATGGTGAGTGTCCTGCTCACCTATCTTACAAAGAAAGGAGACCTATCAATTTGAAAGCTGTCAATTTTTTCCTTTGGGACAACGGCTTGTACAAGAGGATCCTTGATGGAGTGTTCCCTTGTTGTGTGGATAAAAAGTAGCAAAGCCAAATTTTGAAATCTTTCCACAATCTAGCCTGTGGAGGACATTTTTTTGCTCCTATGACTGCCCATAAAATTCTACGAGCCAGGTATTATTGGCCAACTCTTTTCCAATATGCATATAAGTGGGTAAGGAAATGTGAACTATGCCAGCAATTTTTTGGAAGACCTAAGTTGGCTGCCCTACCTCTCAAGCCAGTGGTAATAGAAGAGCCATTCCAGCAATGGGGAATTGATTTTATTGGAACTATAAACCCATATTCAAGTGCTGGACATGATTAGGTCCTTACAATAACTGACTACTTCACCAAGTGGGTGGAATTTATCCCAACCAAGCATGCTACTTTAGAAGTAGTGTGCAATTTCCTCAAGGAGAATATCATTTCCAAGTTTGGGGTCCCAACCAAGATTATCACAGACAACACAGCTTGTTTCACTTCTCAAGAGATTACTCAGTTCTATTTTTACTATGGGATCACCCTCTCTCACTCTTCTGATTACTTTCCACAAGGGAATGGATAAGTTGAATCAAGTAACAAGAACCTAATGACTATCATCAAGAAGCTGGTGGATGACAACCAAAGGACATGGCATAAAGCATTGGTTGATGCTTTGTGGGTAGATATAATTACACCAAAAAGGGCAATTGGTATGTCTCCTTTCCAAATTTTTTATGGTATCAATGCTGAGATACCAATCACCTTGGAATTTCCAGCATTAAAATTGGCTAAGGCAATTGAAGATCAGACATATGAAAGCTCCATTGATAAGAGGATCATGTGCTTGACTAAGCTGGATGAGTAGAGAACTATGGTAGTGGACCGAATTGCTGCACATCAAAGTTTGGTGAAGAAGCTCTTCAACCAGAAGGCAAAAAACCATGATTTCCAAGTTGGAGATCAAGTCCTATTGTGGAACAAGAGAAGAGAACCAAAGGGGATGCATGGGAAGTTTGATTCCCATTGGAGAGGCCTATTTATTATCCATTAGCTCAATGGTGAGAATAGCTTTCTACTGAAGTATCAAGATGGCACACTCTTTTTTCTACCTCACAATGGGCAGCATCTAAAACACTTCAATCCATGAAGTATCAGATAAGATCATCTTGTACATATGTATATTTGTATATTCTTTATTTCTATTTTTGTTTTTGTCACCTTTATTTTTGGGTAGCATGACTCCATATCCCAATGGCACACTTCAAGGCACTAGAGATTCTGGTTTCTACTCCCCTCAGCTGTTCCAAGTTTTCAACTGAAGGAAGTTCTCCAACTGGAACCAGCTGTTGTCCCCCAAAAATATTACTCATTTTTGGGACAACATTTGAACTATTTTGGTCCAACAGACTAAAATCCTCTCTCCCCTTCTCAAAAATTGTTCTGGGAATCCAAATTATCCATTTTTCAAGCTTTTTCAAAGTTCTACAGACTTTGCAGGCTTGAAACTACAGACTCCACAAGTTCTTTTCTATGGACTCTATAGGCTAGGAAATCCATGAACTCAAATCTATGAACTCTGGAGGTTAGTTTTTATAGACTCTATAGGAGAGAAATAGGTTCAACACTTAGCCATTTTTTTATCATGAAGAAACTGTGAAAGCTACCAAGTGTCATCTGCCGCGACACATTATGATTTTTTTCTCAAAGCAGTAGAACTTGCCACATGTCCCTTGTAAGATAAACAGAGTGTACCAAGTGTCAACATCCACATGAATCTAAGTGAGTCCCAAGTGTTTCTATAGTGTTTTTAAAGCTTAGCAGAAGCTGCCATGTGTCATATTACATAGGACTCTCAAAAGGCATCCAAAGTCTCTATAAGATAAGTAGATGTTGCCACGTGTCCTTGCCTATTTCACAGTGGAACATGCCATGTGTCCTCACCTATTTCATAGTAGATGCTACTACATGTCAACTATTGAGATAAGCAGAAAATTGACTAAGGCAAAGCCAAAGGAAAAAGTGCCCTTGCAGAGGGCAATGAACCAAGCTAAGTGCCCTTGCAGAGGGCAGTGAGCAAAAGCGAATAGGGAATTCCTTCAAAAAAGTTCCCATGGCAAAGTTGTTAAGGATCATTTCCTTTAAACAAAAAGTCTGAAGGAATTCCTTTAGACATTTTGTCTGAAGGAATTAAAACCCGAAGGCCACCCAGAAAATTTTGAAGGGTAGTTACCCTCATGGGGGGCTCTCACCAAAGAAAATGAACCATCTTTCAAGACCCCGAAGGGAAAGTTTCCTCCAGGAAAGATCAAACCTCTAAGAGCAATGAAAGTTGCCACGTGTCCCTTATAAAGTCAAGTGGAAGCTGCCAAGTGTTGTCTATTGGGACACAGTTACTAGTAAGTTTCAAAGTAGTAGAACACACCATGTGTCTTGTTAAAACTCAGTAGAAGCTACCAAGTATCAACATCCGTAGCTTCTTCCTTTTGTTTCATAAATACTGTGGTGGGCCCTAGGTGAGTTGCTAAGGTCAAGAAAAATGTGACAAGTGTCATCATCCACATGAATCCAAATGAGTCCTGAATGTTTCTATAGTGTCTCTAAGATCTTGGCAAAAGCTACCACGTGTCATCTTCTACAGGACTCTCAAAAGGTATCTAAAAAGTAGTGGAAGTCACCACATGTCCTTTGTAAAGCCCAGTGAAAGCCACCAAGTGTCACTTGCTGAGATTAGCAAAAATTAGCCTCAAGCAAAGAAAGAGGTAGTGATGGATGGTTTTAAAGGAAGGTTCAAAGGTTCAATCAGTCGGTTCAAGTGGTTGGTTCAAAGGAGTGCCCCAAAGCCCATAGGCCAAAGTACCCTTGCAGAGGGCATGTAATGAGCAAAATATACCATTCCCAAAGCCTGAAAGATGAACCAATGAATTAATTAAACCTTTAACCAAAATGGTTCAAAGGTTCATGGGTTCAATGGTTCAAAGGAAGCTCCAAACAAAGATCAATAAAGTGATTGAACTGTTGAACCGTTGAACCATTGAACCTTGAACCAAAATGGCTCAACGGTTTAAAGGTTCAAAGGTTCAACATGGATGGTTCAAAGGAGTGTCCCAAAGCTGAAAGAATAAGTGCCCTTGTGGAGGGTGGTGAACTAAGGGTAGGTACCCTTGCAAAGGGCAGAAAACATTGGTTCAAATATTAAAAGAAGCACCAAACAAAGGGATGGTTCAATCAATGAACCAAGAAAGTGATTGAACTAGGGAAGTGATTGAACCATTGACGTCCCTGCAGATGTCAAAATTAAGATAATGAAATATCTGTTAATTTTCAAATATGGCACAAATCCTGTGAACAAATTTAGTGATCAACTAAAGAGATAGCTCGAGAGCTCAGATTGCATAGATAAGGATGAAATTGTTAGGTTGTGGAGCTAAAAGCTTCAAATCTTTACAAACTATAGGAACAGAAGGTTGCTGAGATCCAGGAGCACTAGCATCGGCATCAGGACCGACATCAGTCATGACCAGTGTAGAAGGCCACTGGCGATGGCAGGTAGTCAGCCGACATCGGCAGAACCAGGCAAGCAGGGACCGGCATCGGTCGCCTGTGTGTTCTAGAACTGTTCGTTGCACAGACAGTTAGTTAAGTGAATGAAGAGTTTACATGTTAAGACCAGTTAGAGTCTTGAGCTGCGAGGATAATTGTCTAAATTAAGAGTCTAAGTTATTGTTTAAGTTAGGGATCTATTTATAGACCCATTGGCATGTATTGTATATGTATGAGATAGAAAGGAAGGCAAGGAAGTTCCTTCCATTGTAAGATCATTGAGTTGCAGGTTGTTACAAGCTCATAGGGGATCTACATATAAGTTTGGTCTGTTGAATTGTAGGTTGCAAGTTCATGGGAGATCAACTTGAAGTGCTATAGAGTGCTTGGTGTACCGGCAGGGTTATTACTGACTGGTTGGAGAGGTGAACACCAATTCTGTGTGTGAGTTGGTTGTTGGGACCATTTTTTGTGTAGGAGAGTGTTGTGTAGAAGAATTACTGTACACTTGAGGTGTGGGAAACCTCTGTAAGGTGGAAGAGTGTGGCGGCTCTTTGTAGTATTCTTTTTTGTAAAGTGTTAATACAAGATAATGTATTGTCTCTCATATTCTGTGCTATTGGTGAATTCTAGTTACTTGTGTTTCTGGTTATTTCCACATATTTAATTGCTTATATTTGGTAATCATACTGTGCTCTTTCTAAGGAGCAAGATCCTAATAAAGAAGAATCAGAACAGGTGTGTTTGTTCTTGGATTTCTTCCCTACAATTGGTATCAGAGCTTTTGGTTGGGATACTAACAGATTGGTTTAGATCTGGGTAGTGTGTTTTGCTTACAAGTTACTCATAGGGTTTCTGTTTGAGTGGGAGTTGAGCAATGGCAGAAGACAGTAAGCTACGAATGGAAAAGTTTAATGGCAAGAACTACCAATTATGGAGGATGCAGATTGAGGACTATCTATATCAGAAAATTTATACTTACCATTGGGTGGGGTTAATTGCAAACCCCAGAATATGAAGGATGAAGAATGGGAGGTTATTGATCGAAAGGCTTTGGGATCTATTAGATTGAGTCTTACATCATCTGTGATTTCTAGCTTATCACAGTGTAAGACAACGGTGGAGTTGATGGAATCTTTGGCAAATTTGTATGAAAAACCCTCAGCTTCTAATAAGGTATTTCTTATGAAGCGTTTATTTAATTTGCAAATGTTGGAAGGTGGATCTGTTCATAGCCATCTTAGTGATTTCCATGGTTTGGTAAACCAGTTAAGTTCAGTCAATATTATATTTGATGATAAAATTAGAGCTCTCTTAATCTTGTGTTTATTACCTGAAAGTTGGGAAGGTTTGGTAATGGCAGTTTTTAATACTGTGTCTCCTTCAAAAGTCGTAAAAGTGGATGATGTTGTGAGTGTGATCTTGGATGAAAAGATACACAGGAAAAGCACAGGTGAATCATCAGGAGATGCTTTGAGTGTTGAAGGCAGAGGAAGGCCAAGAGAGAAGATAGAGTGTGGGAGATCAAGGTCGAAGATAGGCAGAAGATCCAAGTCCAGGTATGGCAGAATAACCTGCTGAAAATGTGGAAAGCAAGGGCACTTAAAGAGAGATTGCAGATCGGGTGAAGATCAGCATGAAGGACATGGAGAAGAAGCAGATGTTGCAAATTACATTGCACAAGATGCTCTGGTATGTTCTTTGGATAAAGTAGAATCTTGGGTTTTAGATTATGGTGCCTCTTTTCATGCATCCCCACATAGGGAATTTTTTCATGAGTATGTCCAGGGAGACTTTGGAGAAATTTGTGTAGGGGATGGTAAGCCTTGTCAGATTGTTGGCAAAGGAAAAGTGAAGCTGAAATTACAGACAGGTGACACATGGGTGGTAAAGGAGGTCATGCATGTCCCAGTTCTGAAGCAGAATTTGATTTCTGTTAGAAGTTTGGGTGATGAGGGTTGCCCAGTAACTCTCACAGTGGACTCTTGGAAGGTTACCAAGGGTACACTTGTTGTAGCTAGAGGTAAAAAAGTAGGTATGCTTTATCTATCTACTTGTATTACTGATTCTCTTTCTGGGTTATCTACTTCAGCTGTAGATTCGGAGATGTGGCTTAATAGGCTTGGTCACATAGATAAGAAGGAGATGCTTGTTCTTGAGTCAAAGAGTATGCTTTCAGATTTGGAAGGCATGGATCGTGGTTTATTTATGCAGAAGAATAAGGTGACGTTTCTTGAGGAATCTGATGTTAGTGATAAGAATAGGAAAGCCTTGGTTTTCAAGGAAAAGGTGATGGACAGAGTTCAGCACAAGGTGTAGAGGAATTCTGAGCAGAGCAAGGGTGATTTGGAAAAGGGTTTGATCCAAAAGGAGCTCGCAAGAAAAAGTCAGGTCTCACTAGAAAAACACAGAGACCGACATCGACAGAAAAATCGACGTCGGCATCCAGATAGGGACTGATGTCGGCTATGTACAGCCTGACGTCAGTGACTCAGGGCAGATATCGACCGGCGTCGGTCAGGGAAAATTGACGTCGGCAAGGTGGCAGTTGCAGGGAATTGACATCGGTCGGTTGCAAACTGAGATGTGACCGGCATCGGTCACTGAGACAAATTTTGGGTGGACAGCCAGCTGTCATGGAGTCTCAAACGCCCATATGGAGGACTGAAGGCATAAGTAAGTTCTTAAATTCATCATTTCCCTTCTTTACACTACTTGTTGCTCACTTATGGTATAGAACCAGGAAGTCGTTAAAGAAGCAGAACAGGTAGATCCAGGAAACAGTAGGAGCTTGGCATGGATGAGGATGTGATTCCTTGGAGGAGAACCAAACAGGTGTTTTGGGTAGAGTTACCAGCTGGAAGAAAGCACTAAGAGATGAATGGATGTTCAGGATGAAGAAGAGCGGAAATGGATACGTGAGACGGAAGATCAGGGTATATGGTCTTGTATTAGCTACAGGGCAATGGAGGTTTGATCATTGTGTTTCTCTTTACCAGGTTGGATAATATTAGCTACATTATCCTATTTTTGTATGATGTGCTTGTTGCAGGGTTACATATACAGGTATTTTTAAACTAAAGGTAAAGCTAGTTCAGGGGTGTGTCATGGAGAATCTGGGAGCAGCAAGATTCTTTGGCATGAGTGTGTTCTAGAGACATGGAGGTCTTGTTGACTTTGTTTTAGGATGATTATGTGAGACCGGTTAGCATGCCGATGCTTGGACAGTTCACAGAACAGGTGTCTTGATTCACATAATGAGGTTAAGTGCATGGTATGTACTAAACATGAGTTTTCTCAAGTAGTGGGAGTTGTCACAAGTTTGGAGTCAATCTGGGAAAGTAATACTGAAGGGCAGTTCAGTGGGACCAGTAGCAGGTGCACATGCTATGCAGGGTCAAGTTCTTATCTACATGGTTGTAGATGCGGATGTGGCAGGTAATTTGGATGACAGGTTTTGCACTACAGGATTTGTGGTGGTTGGTCTTCAAGAGTGATCTTGAGGAGGGATACAAAGCCAAGGGAACAAACTAGATGGAGTACAGGTATAAGTACAGGTTGCAGCTATTTATCTCCAAGTGGGAGATTGTTAGGTTGTGGAGCTAAAAGCTTCAACTCTTTGCAAACTATAGGAACAGAAGGTTGTTGAGATCCAGGAGCACTGGCATCGGCATCAGGATCGATGTCGGTCGTGACTAGTGTAGAAGGCCACCGGTGACGGCAGGTAGTCGGTCGACGTCGGCAGAACCAGGCAAGCAGGGACCGGCATCGGTCACCTGTGTGTTCTAGAACTATTCATTGCATAGACAGTTAGTTAAGTGAACAAAGAGTTTGCATGTTAAGACCAGTTAGAGTCTTGAGCTGCGAGGATAATTGTCTAAATTAAGAGTCTAAGTTATTGTTTAAGTTAGGGATCTATTTATAGACCCATTGGCATGTATTGTATATGTATGAGATAGAAAGGAAGGCAAGGAAGTTCCTTCCATTGTAAGATCATTGAGTTGCAGGTTGTTACAAGCTCATAGGGGATCTACATGTAAGTTTGGTCTGTTGAATTGCAGGTTGCAGGTTCATGGGAGATCAACTTGAAGTGTTATAGAGTGCTTGGTGTACCGGTAGGGTTATTACTGACTGGTTGGAGAGGTGAACACCAATTCTGTGTGTGAGTTGGTTGTTGAGACCATTTTTTGTGTAGGAGAGTGTTGTGTAGAATAATTACTGTACAGTTGAGGTGTGGGAAACCTCTATAAGGTGGAAGAGTGTGGCGGCTCTTTGTAGTATTCTTTTCTATAAAGTGTTAATACAAGATAGTGTATTGTCTCTCATATTTTGTGCTATTGGTGAATTCTAGTTACTTGTGTTTTTGGTTATTTCCACATATTTAATTACTTATATTTGGTAATCATACTGTGCTCTTTCTGAGGAGTAAGATCCTAACAAGAGGAATCAGAACAGGTGTGTTTGTTCTTGGATTTCTCCCCTATAGAAATACAGCAAGGAAAGGGGGAACGATGGAGAAAGATCAGAAATATCCATGCATATGATATGTTTCTAAAAGGTAAATCAACCCACCAAGTGGATATTGAAAGAGCACAAACATTAAATGGCGTGGCCCATTTTTCTACATTGAGTAAAGCAAATAATTGCATGCACATCAAGAAACACATCAATTAGCCTATATTAAAGACTGATGCTCGATTCTAGTATAGCCCATGGACAGAATTTAAAATGCATTAAAGGCATTGAATGCATCATAACACATTTTGGTGAAATAAAGAGCCCAAGTTTTTCTTGGGGCACTATATATTGGACTGTCTCTTATTGTTTAAGGATCTCTCTCTTTATTATCAAAAACAAAACTCTGCCCAAATTGAAAGGCATTACTGAGACTTTGAGCTCAGATTGTTGATCACATTTCATTATTTGAATAAGAAAACAAGTGACTTTTTAGACTTTATGCTAAAATAGCTTGGTTGATGGGGAAATTGTTCTTATGTCTGTTTCCTTAATACATTTTTTGTCCATTTAATTAAATAAGCAAAATTAGTGAAAATAATCAAAAAGGTGTCCTGAAGCCAACTATGGAGAGACTTTGTGTCCCCACAATTGCCTTTAGTGTGTTTTCTTTTTATTCCTATGTAAAGGATCTTAGGACGACTTTGTGCTCTCAATATCCTTCATATTTCACTCTTTGATAGTTGAGGTAGAGACTTTGTGCTACATTTCATCTTGATGTGTTACTGTGACTTGTTACAATTACTTGTCACCACCTGAAAGGTTCCTTTTGTCTACTGAACAGCACTTCTAAAAGAAGAGGAGCGCTTTCTATCATTTCATCAAGATTTCTCCTTTGATTTGTGAACATCATCTATAAAAAAGAGAGATGGATGGTTTATCCTATCCCTGAGTGTTATTTTTTGCTTATATATATATAGTATATAGCTCCTCCATATTTACAGGGAACCTCCCTGTTGACGTTGGAAAGTGCACCCTGCGGCAGGAAAACGGATTCCTGCCCTCTCCCCGCAACATGGAAACTCCTCTCTCGCCTATGGGATGGCGAAGCAGGAGAGGAGAGTCTCTAGGTATGGGCTAGTTCCCTCTGATGTATCTTGTTTGTTTCAGGTAACATAAAATATAGGTATATAGGTATACTGGGGGGGATGAAAAGAGATAGAGAAAAAGCATGAAAACAAATAGCTTACTCTAAAAGAGGTGATACACCAAAAATAGGTTGACCTTCCAGATCCACTCTCAGAATCAAGTGGAATGCAAGTATACTCTACACATCTGGAAGAGGAACCAGGGTGCTAAGACTTAAGGGGGAGGCTATAATGGAAAATACATAACAGAGGTTTACCGAGGTGCTGTGGAATGCACACTTGCAAGCAACTTACTCTGTTCTGTCCTTCTCAAGTATTGCTCTTCTCCTTTCAGCTGTAGAACCGGTGCCTGTAGATAGCTGGTCTATTGGTATTACCTGTGAAAGCATGAGAGATAATGACTAAACACAAATAATACTCATGGCATACACAACAAATCAATCCAAGATGGAGGCAAAAACTGTATTTTTATTGATTCAGGTGGAGAATTTGTAGAGCTATGCTCTTTACAAAAGTCAGGAAGATGTTGATAAATGAACAAGTATGTGTATTTATATCAGAAGAGCCAAGAGAAGTTTCATTGGAAAGAGTGAAAAAACACTGTAGCTGATGTCACAATTCTGCCAAGACCATACTTGTTGCCTTGTTTTTCGTGCTGGTCTTCTCCGGCGATTGGGCGGGTTTTTTCTTTTGCACTACAAGTGATTTTTTCCGCCATCTGTTGTGGGTGGCAAATTTGCCGCCTGCTACATGGACTGCATGTAGGATTTCTACCGACATCGGCTGATAATCTGCCGACTGTGGCAGTTTTGCCAACATCGGCCGATGTAAGATGCTGATGGTGGCAGTATTGCTGATGTCGGCCGATGTTGACGGCCTTTTTCTTTTTTCTTTGTGTTGTGGGTGGCAAATTTGCTGCCCTCTGCATGTGTGTAGGTGGTCTCTATTTACCCACCCATGTTTTGGGCGGCGATTTTGCCGCCCTCTGCATTTTGTCTGCCCTCTTTTTTGCCTAAGTGTTAAACGCTCCATTTTTTCCCTCTCTTCTTATGTGGACGTTTGAAGACTCTAGCTTTTGCTATCGTGAACGTTAATGAACGAGGCCGATGAACCAATGCTTTGAAGCGGAGCTGTCGAAACCTGAAGGTGGACCTCACAACTTGAAATGACTTGTTGTGCAATGCAGGTGTAGGAGGTGACCGAGATTTTGCCTGAGGGGCAAAATTGGGTCAACAAATTGGCGACTCATGGGGGAAGCGTGCCTGCTATGCTTAGAACCCAGTTTGCTTGCATATCCATTAGGTGTGGAGTTAGATGGTAACTTTGAAGGTAGCTCAAAATAGCTCAAAAGATTCTAGAATCAAAATATACAGAATTTACCCCCACATGCAAAGGGAACACACAAGACTAAAAACAACTAACTGTGCAAACTGCACTTAGGGAAAATAGGAAAGAAAACAAGGGAAATTATGTAAAGTCAAACCAAAATTCAGTGGCAATGCTTCAGATGTATCCCGTTGACTGGGATACGCAATTCTTTGCCATCCAACTTGGAGAGCTGGAACGCGTTATGCTACTTGCACTAAGTAATGATGTAAGGACCGCTCCAGAGGGCATCAAATTTTGCATGTTTTTCGGGCTTAGCTCTATCTTCATCCCATTTTAGGACAATGTCTCCTTCGATGAAACTTTTTGACGAAGACTTCTTGTCAAAATGTCCTTTCACCTACTGTTGGCGACTGACCATAGAGACCACGACCCGATTCCTCACCTCCTGGAGCTCCATTAGTTCACACAATCTGACCTCCATGTTGCTTCCTTCTTCCAACTGCAGCTGATGAGTGAGGTCTAGTGCTGGCAATTCAAGTGAGATAAGAAGCCTTACTTCCCTTCCATACACAAGCGTATATGGAGAATTTCTGATTGATCTTTTTGGAGTGATTCAATTGGCCCATAGAGCTATTTTCAACTTGGCATGCCAAGTTTTCTGATTTTCTTCCATGGTCCTTTTTATAATCCTGATCAAATTTTTGTTAGTGGACTCAGCTAGCCCATTTCCCTGCGGGTAGTAATTTGACAAAGTGCTGAGGTATATACCATACCTTAGCGCCCATTCACTAGTTTTGGTTCTCAAAAAAGCCAAGGCGTTATCTGAGATTATAGTGGTTGGGACCCCAAAACGTGTCACTAAGTCCTCATAAAAATCTAGGACTGCGCTTTCATTTGCTTTCTTTAAAGCAATGGCTTCCACCCACCTGGTGAAATAATCCGTAGCAGTCAGGACCCACTTGTGTCTGGTGCTAGAGGGAGGATTGATCATCCCTATGAAATCCAGGCCCCACTGCATGAATGGTTGTTCAACTTGAATGGGTTGTAGGGGCATGGTAGCCAATCACTATTTTCCATCAAAAAGTGCACACTTCTGGCACTTTCTTACCCAGGCGTGGGTATCCTTGAAAAGAGTGGGCCAAAAATAGCCAGCTCTCATTATTTTTGCTGATGTGGTCTTAGGGGCAAAATGGCCACCTGCTGACCCATCGTGAAACTCAGCTAATACCTTGTCAGCCTGACTGGAGTCAATGCATCTCAAGAGAACTCCAGAGAGATCCTTCCTAAATAATACTCCATCAATCAAAACATAGGGAAGGGACTGAAGCTTAAAATACCTTCTTCTGGCCCTATTGAGACCCTATGGACATTTGCCCGTAAGGAGGAAATGCCTCATGTTTTGGGTCCAATCTCTTACGATAGCTGGTTCTTCTGTAGTGGCTGTGTCATGGATCAGCAAACTGTTTTCACCCCTTTTTCTCAAATCTGCAGCTAGCTGTTCACATAGGCCCCTTCCTCTCACCAACCTGGCAATTTTGATGTCTATGTCGTACTCCATTACCTTGGTGATCCATCCTTCTCTTTTCTCGTTTAAGTCTCGATTGGTCAGGAAATCCTTGACGCCATGATGTGGAACCATGAGATGGATCCTGCTGTTTGATAACATATATTTGAATTTCTTCAGGCTGTGCACCACTGCCAGGACTTGCTTTTCTACATAGGTGTACCTGATTTTGAAGTCCTTTAACCCTTGGCTGAAGAAGGCGAGTGGTTGCTTGAGGTCATCACTGTTTGCTTGGGTAAGCATAGCAGATATTACTTCTCCATTGCTGAAGGTATAGAGATTGAGGTCTTTGTTGAAGTCGGGGCTGATTAGAGTGGGAGCCTGGGTCAAAGCCTGTTTGATAGCTTCAAAGCTATCCTTTCTTGGCATTGTCCACTTGAATTCTTCACCCTTCCTTAGCAAGGAGGTTAGGGGTTTAACTATTTTAGCAAAATTTAGAATGAACCTCCGAATGAAATTTATACGGCCAAAGAAACTCTGCAGGCCTTTCTTATGCTTTGGTAGGGACATCTCTAGAATGGAGCGGACTCTCTCTGGGTCAATAGACAAACCTTCATTGGACACAATGTGGCCAAGAAGTTTCCCTTCATGAACCGCAAATACACATTTATTTGGATTTAGGGAGATTCCAAATTCCCTACACCTCTCAAAAATCTGCCTGAGGTGCTTCATATGCTGTCCCGCCTCCTTGGAGAAAACCGTTATATCATCGAGGTACACCAGCACGTTCTTATTTATCAAACCACTAAAAGCCATGTCCATGGCTCGCTGGAAAGTAGCACCAGCATTGGATAGCCCGAAAGGCATCTTATGATAGGCGAACATTCCCCATTTAGTGGTGAAGGTTGTTTTGTATTGGTCGGAGCTCCGTACCAGAATCTGATTATATCCTGAATAACCATCCAGGAGGGAGAAGCGTTCGGAACTAGTTACCTTTTGAAGGATCTACTCCATGTTTAGAAGGGGATAATGATCCTTTAAAGAGACTTTATTAAGGTCTTTGAAGTCGACGCACAGTCTGATCTCCCCATTTTTCTTTCTAACTGGAACCAAATTGGCCAACCATGAGGAATGTTTGATCGGAAAAATAATGCCAGACTCGATCAACTTGACCAATTCTTTTTGCATAAGGAGCTCAATCATCGGATTAACAGGCCTCTACTCTTGTGTGACTAGTTTTGCACCTTCCTCTAATTCAATGGTGTGCTAGGCGAGTCTTGGATTGAAGCCTTTCAAGTCGTTATAGTTCCAGGCGAAGACGTCAGCGAACTCCTGACACAACAGAATGAAAGCTTGCCTTTCTTGAAACGTGCAGACCTTACCAAGCGCTAGCAACTTGTCCTTGAAGATTTCAACTATTTCATAATTCTCCTCTTTGGTAGTGATGCATGCTTTGTCATCTCTTAGTTGGTCCTCTCCATTGAAAATACTTTCAAGTGTGACCAGACCCTTAGGGAGTTTATTGTTCTTCAATTGAACAATCTGATTTCCATATTGCTGCTGCAATTTTGCTTGATTGTGAACCACAAACTCAGCTTCCTCCTGTAAGAAGAGAGCTATCTGTTGATCACTTTCAAAGACCTACCAATTTGTAACATTGTTTGGAATTGAAGGTCGAACCACCACTTTTAAATGGCGCGAACCACAACCCCTACTTATCTCTTTTGAAATATCAAATTGGGTGCCAACAGCTGCCAACCTGTCAGCGTGCTTATTCTGTTCTCTGGGGATCGAGGTAATGTTAAGAGTGAGGAAATCCTCCATCAAGTCCCAGACTCTATGCTTGTAAGACTTCAACAAGGAGTTCTTGGTTAGGTTCATGCCTCTTATTTGGTTCACTATTAGTTCACTGTCCCCCAGGATTTGTAATTTCCTGATCCCTCTCTTTCTTGCCCACTCAAGTCCATGAATCAAAGACTCATATTCTGCAACATTACACGTACAAGAGAACTGGAAACAGAAAGCTGAAAAGTACCTTTCTTTAGAAGGGGAGATTAGCATTGCCCCACCACCAGCACCCAGTTTGCTTCTGGAACCGTCGAAGTATAACTGCCACAGGCCAAGGTCTTCTTTATTCTCCCTCATTATATTGGGCATGATGGCACTTTCTTCATGCAAGCAATAGACGCTAAGGTCTGCCTCCTCAATAAACTTATAAGGATCATGCTCAAAGTTATCGCTTCCCCACTCATTCAAGAGTAGATCTGTGACTCCTTCAAGAGCAGAAGATGAAGATTTGTCCGTCTGAGAGTCTTCTGGGTCAATGATAGTGTAACTGACATTCGCTGCTTTGGGTGAATAGGGCTCTAGGTGGTCCTTGTAGAGTGGTTCGGATTCGATTTTCACTTTAGTTCTATACTTGGTTCTAAAAACTAGGTATGACCAATTTGCTGCTAGATAGCCCCCTATCTTGGACATAAAGTCCCTAGACAAACAGATTGCAAAATATGGAGGAACGTCCGCTACGACTATATTTTGGGGGATTGAGAATGTTGGGCAGGCATGTAATGTTAAACTTAATCCTTTTAGGACTCCGAATGTCTTTGCAGGCGTCCCATCTAGTTGCAAGACTCCTTTGTTCATTGCTTCGTACTTTAACCCCATCTTATCAGCAATGCATTTAGGCATTACTGAAGTGCTGGCCCCGCTATCAATTATGCAATTGTGTACTAAGAAATCCCCTATGATCAAAGATACATAAAAAGGGGGAGTCTTTCCTTCTTTCTTTACCTGACCTGGAGCAGAAGGCTGCCCATTCATCATTAGAATGTTATTAGTGTCTGTCGGGACGGCCTGTCGATCTAGATCATGCAATTCTTTCTTCAATACCTCCTTTTGTCCTGGAAGAGACAATGAATCCCATAGAGAAATGCTCACATGCAATTTCTTCATTTGATCAACTATATTAACTTGGGGACTGACTCCTTTCATGTTTTCCTTTGGGCTGATCCCGACTGGAGCTGTAGACTGAGGAGCTGGAGGAGCTAATGGTTGTCTGACAATTAGGGCCTTTTGAAATAGGTGTGGTGGAGGATTCATTGCTGCCTGAGGGGAAGCCTATGCTTCTCCAACTACTCTTCTTTTAAATCTTGTGTTGGCTACAACGCAATCACCCTGATTGCCTGCAGTGCCCCCATGATTAATTGCACAGAGCTCACCCTCTTCGTGATTTATCAGGGTAAAATCTGGTTGAGTTTGATTGTTACTTGTGCTGGGTTGAGCTGGGAACTCAAAAAACTGAGAAAAATCAGTAGCCTGATTTTCTAAATTCTAGAAAAAATTCAACATATCGTTCGTGTGGACAGCTTGCTCTTGACCTTGTCCCATGGTTGAACAACCTGGCTGCTCCTGCACTAGATTGTTCTGAGTAGGCACCATGGCTTTAGATGATGAAGGGGGGCCTGAGTTATAATTTTGATAAGGCCTAGTTGTAGTAAGTTTCCCCTGACCTTAGTTATAGTTTGGAAAGGGGGGTCTAGGGGCATGGCCATAATTCTGATAACCCTGGTTTGGCTTGTTGCTTTGAGCTTGCTACCTTTTAAGGGCAACAAGTTCATTTGACATGCTCTGCAACAAGCCCTTAACTTTATTTAATTCATTGGATGGAACAGTAGCTGGCTTCTCAATGACAGGTAGGGGAGTAATTGTAGGAGCGACAGCCTGAATTGGGGGGAGCGGTTCTGGGAAAAGTGGCATATGAGGCCTAAGGGTGATTTTCCCAGCTTGAATTAAGCAATTTTTGGCTGTAATGGCTATGTCATACGCAGCTGGCAGTATGTGTCCCCCCATAGATTGGATCATCACAGCAATATCACTATTCAAGGCTTTTAGATAGTACAAGAAAGCGTAGCTGGGAGTCAGCCTTACCAAGATGGGAATTCTATCCCAAGTCTTTTGAAACCGCGTATTGAAGTCCTGCATGTACTCGTGCGGAGCTCTTTTTATAGTTGTCAGCTGCTCAGCAAGAGAGAGGCCATCACTTTTTTCCCCAAAACGATCAGTTAAATGGGTGCCCAATTCATTCCAAGAATGTATGGAATTCACAGGCAAAGTGTCGTACCATTCGAGAGCTTTTCCTTTTAGAGATAAGGCTAACAGTCTGATGGCAATGTTTTCTTCTGTTATATTGTGAATATTACAAAGGTTGGCAATATTCTTGATATGCTCAACAACCGTAATAGGTCCCACTCCATCAAAAGAAGGCACATTTTTTAAAGTTGTTCCTGGAATTGGGTCATAGCGTGGGAGGTTTAAGGGGCTCTCACCACGAAAAGCTGCAAAAGGCAATGCCATGGCTAGAATAGGTTGTATTTGTGGCTGAGCTGGGTTGGTGTTCCTAGCAACAAGTCTAGGAGGATTTACTAGTGGATAAGGGCGAGTTCTTTCAAACCTGAGCCTTTTAGCAAAGTTTAAAGGTAGTTCAATGAACTCAAAGGGGACCTTTCTTGAAGCTGACCTTGTGGTAACCTTTGGCATAGAAGAAAAGTGACTGGTTTTAAACTAAAGCACTGAGCTCTTACCAGTGGAGTCGCCAGATGCTGGAAATCTTTGAAAATCACTGTAGCAGGACCAGCATCAATCCTGAAATACTACTGCATTGGAAACTGATAAAATTACAATCCCACCAGGTGTGCCAAAACTGTTGATGCTAGAAAGTGCACCCTGCGGCAGGAAAACAGATTCCTGCCCTCTCCCCACAACATGGAAACTCCTCTCTCACCTGTGGGACGGTGAAGCAGGAGAGGAGAGTCTCTAGGTATGGGCTAGTTCCCTCTGATGTATCTTGTTTGTTTTAGGTAACACAAAATATAGGTATATAGGTATACTGGGGGGGATGAAAAGAGATAGAGAAAAAGCATGAAAACAAATAGCCTACTCTAAAAGAGGTGATACACCAAAAACATGTTGACCTTCCAGATCCACTCTCAGAATCAAGTGGAATGCAAGTATACTCTACACATCTGGTAGAGGAACCAGGGTGCTAAGACTTAAGGGGGAGGCTATAATGGAAAATACATAACAGAGGTTTACCAAGGTGCTGTGGAATACACACTTGCAAGCAACTTACTCTGTTCTATCCTACTCAAGTATTGCTCTTCTCCTTTCAGCTGCAGAACCGGTGCCTGTAGATAGCTGGTCTGTTGGTATTACCTGTGAAAGCATGAGAGATAATGACTAAACACAAATAATACTCATGGCATACATAGCAAATCAATCCAAGATGGAGGCAAAAACTGTATTTTTATTGATTCAGGTGGAGAATTTGCAGAGCTGTGCTCTTTACAAAAGTCAAGAAGATGTTGATAAATGAACAAGTCTGTGTATTTATATCAAAAGAGCTAAGAGAAGTTTCATTGGAAAGAGTGAAAAAACACTGTAGCTGATGTCACAATTCTGCCAAGACCATACTTGTTGCCTCATTTTTTAGTCTTCTCCAGCGATTGGGCGAGTTTTTTCTTGTGCACTGCAGGTGATTTTTGCCGCCATCTATTGTGGGTGGCAAATTTACCACCCGCTGCATGGACTGCATGTAGGATTTCTACCGACGTCGGTCGATAATCTGCTGACCATGGCAGGTTTGCCGATGTCGAACGATGTAAGATGTCGATGGCGGTAGTATTGCTGATGTCGGCCGATGTCGATGGCCTTTTTCTTTTTTATTTGTGTTGTGGGCGGCAAATTTGCTGCCCTCTGCATGTGTGTAGGTGGCCTCTATTTACCCACCCATGTTTTGGGCAGCGATTTTGCCGCCCTCTGCATTTTGTCTGCCCTCTTTTTTGCCTAAGTGTTAAATGCTCCATTTTTCCCCTCTCTTCTTCTGTGGACGTTTGAAGACTCTGCCTTTTGCTACCGTGAATGTCAACGAACGAGGCTGATGAACCAATGCTCTAAAGCGGAGTTGTCGAAACCTAAAGGTGGACCTCGCAACTTGAAATGATTGGTCGTGCAATGCAGGTGTAGGAGGTGACCGAGATTTTGCCTGAGGGGCAAAATTGGGTCAACACTCCCCTTTATGAGAGGATAGATTTGTCCCCTTTTGATGTAGTAAACCTACACATCTGGTTGACTAATTTCCATATGTTGTGGTTGAAGAGACCTATTTTGCTCATCAGTTAGCTAATTGAAAAAATATTCACCCACTAGGTTAGGCCTGAACTAGTGGAACCAATAAGTCATTGGTTCCATAGAGATGGGATAGAGGATGCAAATAAGGCCACTATTTTTTTAGCCTACCCATGCAGCTCTTAGGTTAGTAAGGTCCATCCTCTATCATTCACCATGATGTTAACTTCCTTATTTATAGAATCTACTTAACCATCAAATAAATTTTTTGCATGTCATCACTTTGTTATTGCCCTTAAAAATCAATTCATAATAGTGATGAACTTGGCCATAGTGATTTTGTAAATCTAGATAGACCCCCACCTCCTAAAAATTGGCTTTTAGTGGTAGACACTATCTCTAAACTCCTGTCCTCACATAATTTTAGGTGTAACCTCCTAATAAAGGCACCTCTTCTTTGGATTAGCTCCATTGAAGATCATTTATGGTACTTAGTATTGTGTTCCCTTATAATTTATCCTACCTTTCCCATCCGTATCTCTCATCATAATAAATGTGGGAACATTATGGTAACCATTTACCAATCTACACCATTCACTTTCATCGACACCTTCACTAAAACCCAAAACCTTTGTTTTACAAAACCTTCTCCATTAGCCCAAACCAACCCATGTGATCCATCAAATTGGGGTATCCAATTTTATCACCATTTTCCAACCCATGTTGAACTACATTGGCCTTATGTCCATGGACTATGTGGGCACTGCTCCACTTCTAAGGGCGCCTTGACCACTAAGAACTAATTCCCATCCCTTTTTTCTTCCCACTCATTTCTACCACTAACAACACCTTATTTCTTAGGGTATCCTACATAAAGGAAGATTTTAATTATTTTTTAAGTGTCCTTGTATTTTAACACCATCTAATACTTCTTAAGTGTTTCCCCCATTATTAGGAGAACTACATCAGCCTGAGGTATTTTTGGACTATGTAGGCAATGCTCAGTTACTGAGGTCAGCTCAGTCATATCCTTTAATTTTATTTTCCCTTTTCACCTAAAATCTCTTCCTCCACTTCTCTCTCTATCCCCTTACCACCTCCCTCCCTTCAGCTTGTCAATATCTTTTAACCACTTTTCCATTTTGTCAATCTCTTTTAATACAAGGGTTGACAGCCTTCCCCATTGACCCATCTTACCTCCCATAAAGCCACCTCCTGATTTTCTTTGTTGGCCTCCCCATCATCTTTCCTTTTGAATGATTTGTAGTTCACTTCCCCACCCATCTTTTGTATTTTTTGAATCTCTTTCACCTTATTACGAACCTTGCCCTTTATCCCCTTCAACTTCATTCTCCATCCTCATCATCTCCCCTCACCCTTGAATATTTGTTGCACCCCCCTATCACTCTCTTTTTCTCACCCATTTCATATCATACTGTGTAACTTACAAGCTTTCTATTTCTTCTATTAATGCACTTTTTCTTTACGTATACCACCACTCTCTACCATTCCACCACTCTTCCCACCATACCCATTTTCCATTTTTCTTGTTTTCTTTTTCCATCCTTTTTGTCTTCTTTTTTTACTCCACAAACTAGGCCTTTATCCTTTGAGAAGCCTTCCATCATTTCCCTTTTCTTCTTATCTCCTCTTTCCTTTTTCCCTTTGCATTCCCCTTTTCCTCTTTCCCCTCAGTACTCACTTATCTTTTGCATCTGTGTGAGTATATGTGCTTTGTATCCCTACTTCAATTCTTCCTTTTTGTTCTTATCATCCCTAATCTTCACCCCTTAGTTTCATCTCACTCTCTTTCATTACATCCCCCTATTTCTTCACCACCTCACCACTTTTTGGCTTGACAATCTCTTCTAATCACCCCTTTATCTTGTAAATCTCTTCTAAAAAGTTGATTAACACCTACCTTCTCTCTTCACCTTTTTACCCACCCATCTTTTATCTTCCCTTGTTTTCCTTAATCCCTTTCCCATTTTCCATCCCATTCTCATCTCCAAAACCACCATCTACTTTGATTCATTATCCATCATCATCCTTTTTGTGTCTTCATTTCACTCTTTTTTCCTCCTATTTTATTTCTTCTATTTATTGCCTTATTTGTTTCATTTTCATCACCAAACTATATTATCATTGGTCTATTTTTAAACTTATTTTTAAACCCTTCATGGCCTCCCATAGTTACCAACCTCCCCTTACCCTTTGTGATTTTTACACTTCTTTCCCCATCCTTTTCTACCTTTTATTTTTCTTATCTTTTCTTTATTTCATATCATTTTTTCATCTCCCTTGATGTCCTTCCTTGCTCTTCCAAACCTATATGACCATTCCTAGCTTCTTCCATCCTTCTCCACCTTCATATGTATCTACAACCTCATTTTTTTCTCTTCATCCATCTACCGGTTCACCTTTACTCATCCCTTGTTAGATCTCCCTTATGTGCTCCAATTCAACATCCACCTCTTTAGAGTGTGATCACCATTTGTACTACTTTTTTGTACATATCCTTGTCTACTTCCTCATATCCTCCATGCCCTTACCTTAATGGAAAAAAAATTTAGGTTCATTACTTCAAGAACATCCCTTTCTTCCTTTAATGCCTCTATATGTTGCACTCAGACTTCCCTCCCAACTACTCCCTTCACCCTCCCTATCACATTTTTCATTTTAAACCCTCTACCCATTTTGAGCATGATATGGGCTCCAAGGTCTTCTACTCAATTTTGGTTTACTATGAGATATATACCAATCCCGTGACTCTATAACATAATTGGCTAGGACCACAATATCATACAACCAACCAACAAGCCTAAGCACTATTAAGTCATCACGATAAAAATTATTTCCCCACCTCTTTTGGTCTTGCCTATTTTCAACCCCTTTTACTCCAACCTTTGAAGATGTCAGAATCAAAAATAAAACCACCTTCAAATGGAACTTTTGGGATACCCACATGGGGATGCTAGCTACACCTTCTAATAATTCCACTTGATTTTCCCTTCCCAGACTTCATCTTCTTATACCTTGAAATATCCCTTAATTTAATGCATGAAATCTACAACTTGATCCCTCATTTTATTATTATTAGCATTCACCTCACTCCATATTCTGAAACCCCTCAGCATCTTTCTCTAAATTACCTCAAAACTCAATGCTTACTTATTTTGAGGCCCCACTAACTCAAGAGTCAAGGTTTTGAATCTTCACCACTTCTCATTTACCCACTATGCTACTTTGCTTCCTTGAACCATTGAATAATAACCTTCTATAGCATGTTAATGACATTATTATGGACTATGCACAATGTTAGCTTATTTGGATGGTGATGAAAGAACCCATTAGATCATTGTGGTAATTCAAGTAGTTCCAAATTTTCTAAAGCATGGTAAATCATATCTCTCCCTTTTTTTAATTTAAAAAGGTGGCCATAATTTCATGCTTCAACCTTCTTATCCATGGTTTCAGATTCATTTTTTATAGTGGATGCAATCATGTAATTACATCATAGGTAATCTCATCCACCATTTCTACCACACCCATCAGAAACTATTTGATAGCCTTCTTTTCCACCCTTTGGTAGTTCTTTTTCTTCAATTTCCTTCACCTGGATCTACCTACATATCAAATTGGGGCAACTACATTAACCAACACCCTTCACCTCAAAATAACTACATTTGGCTTGATGTTATTTTTTAATTACTATCCATGTAACTATGTAAGTAGTGTCCACTTGCCACATGCATCTGGATTTAGCTCAACCATCCCTTTCCAACCCATACCCAATCCACCCATGCTTTCACCATGTCCACCTTGATATCAGTTGCTTTTAACCTAGAACATTGGTGTTTTTTGAAATAACTTTTGACTATAATGACCAACCTTGTTGTATTTAAATTTTAAATTTTTACACCACCTCATGAAAAACAAGACCATTTACGCTTTCTTAGGATCACTTCCTACCTTAGATACCTGAGTCAACACTGACCTTATCTCAGAGCCTTGATAATATTAACTCGATCAGCTATGACTAATGTTGGGGACCAATTACCTTCTCATTTATCTTAAAACCCAACCTTTTTAACATCAACATTATCACCTTTAGTATTACATAATCTTGACTATTTTTCTTAGTCATAATTTGTGAACCCATTGGCATTTTACATACCCAACTACCTTGTGACACCATCGAGTGCCTCCCCATCAACTGCTTATGAAACCTACACATGATTGAACCTTTCCTCATCAACTTTTATTTTGAGGGGGATAACTTCTTCCCATACTCAAATCACCTTGACCTTTTACCAAGTGACTCATTTTTGTTTTGCAGCTTGTTGATTCAAAGCTACATAAAAAAGGGGGAAAATATAGACACTAAAAAATTACACACTTACAGTTTTCAATAACTAAATAACTCAAGACCCCCTAAACATTTTTAATCTTTAAAAAACCCTCTTAACCTAACCAAATCACTATTCTTCTAGTCATACAATATTATTCAAAATCACTATTTGAAAGTACTATTCACCATCATGATTCACTATGGGACCCACTATCACTATTCATGATGACATGGTGAGTGACATGGCATGTGACATGGAAAAGTGACATGTAAAGTGACATGGAATGTGATATTGAAAGTGACATAGCATGTGACATATCAAGTGACATGGCTTGATGTGGGACACCATATCCCACTTGGGACCCTTTTCCAAAGTGCCTAATGACCTCATTTTAGCATCACAAAGTTCCCCCCTTAAAATGTGGTGAATTTCCATTCAAGGGGTCATCATTAGACATAAATTTTCTCTTCCCACATGAATTTAGACTTTAAAATAGATACCTACCTCTTAATACTTTGGGAAAGACAAAGGACACCCATTTTTGAGTTCTTAGCTGAAATGAGAGACTTCTCAACCCAAGTAGGAATCTTCCACCACCTCACCTTGGAATTTTCATCCCCCACATATAAAATGGTGCCAAATTTAGTGTGACACCCCTTTAAGTGCTTGTGTGAAATCAAGAAAGGATGGGGAGAAGTCTTTAATCCTCATTCAAACCCATGTGCATAATTCCCCATTCAAAGTTGGACTTATGGGAAAAGAGGAATACTTCTCAACCCAAATGGAATATTCCACAACCTCATATTGGACCTTTCATCCCCCCACATGAAAAATGGCACCATATTTCACTATTCCACTCTTTTATCATGTTTCCAAACATCGAATTTTATAAATACCCCCTCCTTCACCAAAGGAAAAAGTCAAAAGTTAGTATTTGGTTATCAATATTTTGTTGAAGGTTTATGAATAAGGTTATCATATTGGAGGTCATCATAATTTTATAGGTCATAATAATCTTGGAAGGAAAACAATTTAAATAAATGAAGCTCTATTAGAATTGCTACATGATTCCATCTTCATCAACCATCATCAACATCAACACTCTTCTTCAAGCTTAGAAGGTAATCTTTCCTTTTGTCTATTTTAATTATTTGATTTCAATTGCTTTCTTCCCTTTGGCATCTTCTTTATTGACCTCTAAATCTCATCCCTTAACCTCTTTTTTTATCTTTTCCCTTTATCTCCTTACCCTCTTTGTTTGCTTCATCTCATTTACCTTCTTTTACGTCTTTCCACCTTCACCCCATTTACCATATTATTCATTTTTCATATTTTATCCATTTACCCATATATCTCTTTGTCTATGTGCATAATTAAATATTTACCAAACCCAAATAATCTATTCCTTTGACCCTTTCTATTTTACCAAACTGAAAATGACCATTTTAACTAGACCAATTTTTAGCATTAGCATTATCCCAACTAATTGCTTCATTTTGGTCATCTTAGCAAAACATTTAATTTCCTTAATTAATTTGATTTATTTTTTGTTATTAGTTTTAGTTTGATTCCATTTCATGAAAATTATATCATTTTTATTCATAAAACTTAAGTGTTTAAAATATGTGGATTGACAACCTCCTAGAAAGCTTTCGCTTCTAAGATCTAGCTCACGCTAGGCAATCCACCCATCTACTTGTTTAAAAAATAAGTTTATATTAGTGTTTTCTTATTTATAGGTCATCCTCCCAAGATAAAGAGGAGCTCTAGATAATCATCTAGATTCAATGCATACATATTTTATAGGTTTTTCTACACACCCTATTCCTAGTTTCTTTCTTTCCAAAAAATTAAGAAAAGCAAAAAATAAATAGAAACAAGGAGATATCTCTAACTCATTTATGAATTCAGTTTGTACCAATTCCTGTTGGAGTTATTTCACATCAAGATCAACCTTCTCATTCTCAACTACAACCTCAAGTGAAGTATCAATGAGAAACTCTTCCTCATACACACTTGAAGCATCCTCTTCACACTCTACAAGAACTTGACTTGTAGTTGCTACCCCTTTCTCAATCCTCTAGAGAACAAGATTCTCCTAAAGAAGGGAGATGGTGGGAGGGTGATGAAATTCATTTGTTTGAGTGGGAAAATGAATCATGGGAGTTTTATCATGATCATATTTTTATATTTTCATGGAAATGGAATCATTTAGGTAATTTTGGAGAGGGGGAAAAGAGAAACTCTTAAAGACCTCTACATTTTGTTCCTTCCACTTGGCCATTACCTCATCAAAGTCTAAAACCTCCTCATCTTCATGTAAAAATTGAACTTGAGGGATGATTGGTGAAGAAAAGGGACTAAAAGAAGGTTTAGTGTCTTGAATAGGGTCTTTAATAGGCATATGAGTTTGATCTTAACTCCAACTAGGAAGCTCCATTGGCACACATCAAGCATGGTTAAGAATTTCATGATAATAAGGAAGACAAGAACCCTCTTGAGAAAACTGGTTCAACTCAATTCATTTCCTCTCCCAATACTCAATATTATTGAACATAAAAATACATAACTCATTTATATTTTCTAGATCATTAGGTACATTTTTAAAAAAAGCATTCACTTCCTCATTTTAAAAGCTCGAACAAACTTTTCTTACATATGTTAGTAATTTAAGCTCTATCAAATCCATTATTTCTCAGAGACAAGTCTATTATGATTCATCATAGGGATGATAAGGAAACATAGCATAAGAATTATCTTCATATACAACCATCAAAACTCATTCATGATAATGCAATAAAAATAGACTTACATGGAAATTGTGCCTGGATTATTAGAATCAATTGGCGAGATTGGAATCACTAAATACTTCATGAAAAAAACTACTAAAATTATAATTTCATTAAGACCAGCTCCAATAGGTACCACTAGGTGTGCCAAAAAATATTTTCAATTAGACCCACACCCTTGTGAAGGTAGTTTCAAGCCTTCACAGTCTGCTAAAACATGGAAACAATCCTAGGTTGTGGGTGGCCTAATCAGCAGATTGAGTCTTTAGATTCTAAGGGCTAGCTCCCTTTGGTGTATCAATTAGGATCTCTACTTATGTTAAAAATTGTTGAGAAAAGGGAAGAAATTAAACTGAAGGAAAAATCCTATCTAATGATGGTGATACAATTGAATTTTGGTTCATCCACTCAATTTGAGCTCCTAAAAACACTGATTAGACAAGAAAAAGATTGAACTTTCAATTCCAATTGGCTCCTAAGAATCAACATTTCATGAAAAGGTTCTATTTTGTGATCAAATATTGAGGGAAATAAGGGAATAGACCTAATTCAAGGCACTAATCAGCCACTTACACCTGCTGTAACTTTAGCCAAAAGACATCAAACACAAAACATGACCTGCATAATCTAATCAACTAGTAAATAGGTAAGAGTCAGGACTTGATAGGGAAGAAAAATATATTGCATATGCAAATCACTGACATAAATACACTATACCAGCATCTTAGAATCTGATAACAACCCTTCTATTTATCTAAAAAGGTTGCAAAACTCAAAATTTGGTAGACTATGATCTTGCCAAAAGAGGGATTCATATATCAAAATGGCTAAAAATGCTAACTTATATAGAAAAACATACAAAATCCAAGAGATTGGCATTGAAAATAGAAGATTAAATCAACTCCCACATCACCCCAAGTCTAACTTCAACTATGTCAAGATAACCAAGCCTTCAAATAATATCTTTTTATCTTAGCATTGCATGAAAAGATCTTTGGCATTGAAAATGATGGTGAGACCATTTCATAATCCTTATTTATAATAAAGATTAAATTATTCAAATGTGTATGGATCTTTGTTAATTTAATTCTCTTCATGCATGATGCTACACCAATCTTCATAGATAAAACTCCACTTGAATCTGAGTTGGAAGTGTTTGAAAAGGCTTTGATTAACAAGATAAACAAGAGTGTATGTGTGAAATTATATGTTAAACTCTCCTCGAATAACCATATAATGTTAAAATATTTGAGCCCTACATGCATTTGAGTCTCCCTTTTATAATTGAGAGAGTTGTGCTTGAAGGTAGTTTCATGTCTTTTCCAAGTCTGAATAATTTGATTATTGCATTAAAACTTCATGTGCTCCTTACTGTAGGTTAATATTTCTTGGGCCACTTCACATGCTCTGAATGTGAACTATAGATTGCATCATTAGAGTCAAAAGGGGAAGTCCTCATTATCTTCTATTGATTGGTTGTTGAAATCCCACTAGTTGAATGTGTTTATACAAATTGTTCCTGACTAATTGGTCCTTTAGATTTACATTAGGTAACTTTATATTTCCTTTACCCTTCTTTGTTTTGGAAAATTACTAGGGAATTTTTGTTCAGGCTCTTTGTACAGTCTTCCTCTTGGATTTTCTTCCTTCCAACCTTTTCTTTGGATAAAATGTCCATGGCTTCACTCTTAAACTTTTCTTTCTTTCAGGCAATTTTCCCAAAAGAATTCTTTCTTTATTTCCTTCAGACTTTCCCTTTGAAATTGTCTCTTTTGTACTTTTCCTTTAGCTTATTTCTTCTAAAAAATTGCCTGTGGATTACTTCCTTTGAACCATTCCTTTAATAATTTCCTCAAACAAAAATTCTAAAGGAATTCATGTCCTCAAAACCCTTGCAAATTTCCCTTCAGGGTTTTTGAAAATGAACTCTCTAAAGGGAAAGTACCTTCTAGAGTATTGAAATGTGCCCTTCAGAATTTTTGAAAAGTCCTTTTCTTTGGATAATTTGTCCTTGTCTATTTCTCATGGACTATTTGTCTGAGAATTTTATTTTATCTTGAACAATTTCTTCAGGTTTTTTGCAAAGGATAATTCTTTTGGATAAAAAAATTGAAGGAATTCATGATATGGACTTTTGTAAATTGCCCTTCAAAAAAATTGGAATTGGAACTTTTGAAATGGTCTCTCAACTGAGGAAAGACCCTTCAGACTTTTTGATAATCACTTTCCCAAAAGAAATGACCCTTTAGAAAAGTTAAGTGACCCTTCAACTTTTTTGAAATGGTCATTTCTTCAGAAAAAATTGCCTTGCCCTTTTTGAAAATGTCCCTTCGAAAAAATTGGAATGGTCATTTCTTCAAAAAAAATTGCCTTGCCCTTTTGGAAATGTCCCTTCAAAAAAATTGGAATGGTACTTTTATCTTTTAAAAATGCATTTTTTTGAAGGGCCTATACCCTTCAGCTTTCTTGCAATGGACTTTCCCAAAGGAAAAGATCCCTTCAAAAAAATTGAATTGGACCTCTCCCTAGAAGTGCCTTTTAGATTTATTCAATAGACCCTTAAAACTTGTTGAAATGGTCCTCTTGATCTAGAAAAGACCCTTTCAGAAAAATTACAAAGGTCATATTGCCCTTTGAAAAAGTTGTAAAGGATTTTTCCAAAGGAAAAGAACCCTTAAAAAAGTTGTGAGAGACCTTCAGAAAAGTTGTTAAGTCCCTTCCTTCAGATAATTTGTCCAAATGAATTATTGTCTTTAGATTTATTGAAAAGGACTTTCCCAAAAGAATTTTTTCCTTTAGACTTATTACAGATGACCCTCAAGAACCTTTTGAAGATGGACCTTTTTGAAAGGAAAAGAACCCCTTGAAATTTATGAAAATGCCCCTTTTTAGACCCAAAGAAGCCTCCATAATGCTTTTCTCAAAAAATCCTTTGAAAACCAAAGTGAATTCCTTAAAAAGGCATGTTAATCATGGATTATTTCAAGGACTTTTTAGGACCAATAACTGACTCACAAGACAAACTAGCATGATATGCAAAATTTCAAATAACAAGGGTGGTAATTTGACCTGAGGGTCAAAATTATCAACAATGCCTTCTAATGTCTCTCTTATTCAGTGTGAATACAATATTCAGAGTCACTATTCATGGTCACTTTTAGAGTGACATGGCATGCAAATGATGTGGCATGTGGTATGTAGGTGTTGCATGGTGGTGTGATCTAAAAATAATGTATATGATGTGTCATGTAGGTGATGTGGTAGGAATGTGATGTGGTGTAGGCCCATGGAGGGTCCTTTGATGTGATCAAGATGATGTGACAAGTGTGGGGCATAGCACTCCACTAGAGGACATGGGTTTTGTCTTTGGTGAGTCACATGGTTTTGTCATGTGGTGTAAAATAAAAGTGGTCATGTATAGGTCAAATTTATAATGGGACCCATAATTCACATGTGCGGGAAAGTCAAAATTTTATTTCAACACCTTTTGGACTTGTGTGTGCACATGGATGAAGATGACAAGAAGAGCTTTGTTGTTGATTTATCTATGTGTGAGTGGGGTACAATTTTAGGAGTCACATGGGGTGTCTTGGACCTTTTATAAAGTGGATCATTCACTTTTTTGACCCTTAGAGATCAATATTATATGAACACTATTGGTTTTTGGACTCACTTGTTGAAGTAAGGCATAGGTTTTGGAGCCACATACAGGTGGCTCATGATCTTATCTAAAGGTGGATCCACCTTTATGGACTTTTGCACATGGAGACAAACTTGTATTTTATAATGGTATACCCACTCATATCTGATGAATTTTTGGGGCCACTATGTGTCTTCTCTCTCTCTCTTCTCTCATTGTAAAATGCTATAAAACATTATGTTCTCTTTTATATTTAGTAATCCAAGATGTAATCCTTATGGATTCCCTTTTAGGATCCATTCAAGCTTTAGGCTTGAATTTTAAGATATTATATTTTATAAGGCTTGTAACCTTATCTCACCTAGATGCATGGGTTATAAGCATCATGCATGTTTTTCTGTAAGCATGGATATCCTTAATTTTAGAGGTTAGAACCTAGAAGGAAATGTTAGCTTGTCTCACCTAGTTGGAGACTTGAAGCTTGGAGGATTGTTATTTCAGCTCATGGAGATGGATGTTGATGCTTGGAGATCACCTTGGATGCTATGACTATTATCATTAGATGGAGTTACATGTTATAACTTGGAGGTGAGAGCTTGGAAGACTTAGTTCTAAGCTTGGCTCACCAAAGTGATTGGTTATTATAACTTGAAAGGAGTTGCTGAGAGGAGTTATTATAAGACATTATTACTAATTCAATGTGAAGTTTAGAAGATACCATTGATAAGTGGTTTTTCCCTTACTTATTTTTAAGGTTTTCCACATATATCTTATGTAATGTGTTCTCTCTTATTGTTTTGTTTTTTGTAGCTTATTTTGATTTCTACATTTATTTCTTGAAAATGTTTACGATTTTGTTTTGTATCCTAAAAAGTGGTATTAAAACTAGGCTATTGGTACCTAAGTCATACATGTGGATATCATAATAAGTGGTATCAGATCCATGGTTGTTGGAAAGTTTATGCAAGTGGGAGTTATAGGTGCAGAGACCAAGATATAAAACAAAAAATAGTTTTTTATGGTAGGTATTTCTCTTTATGGGAGATGTATATGGAGAATGGAGAATAATCTAAACAATATTTACCATATATATCAACACCAACATGACATTCCTGATAAATAAGTAATTATATAGCTTGTGGTGGAGCAAACTAGTCTCTATTGATGTATATGAAAGGTGATGACAAGGCATGTACCTTATTATGGTTCTTAGATAGTGAATGGGTATAAATTTTTGGATCCTAATATTGAGATAATATAATTGATGTCAAATAAGAGAAACATGTTATCAGTGATGTAAGGATAGAGTGAGTGATGTCATGGTGCCATCAAGTAAGCATAATTCATTGATTTCAAAGGATAATAGTGCAAGTCTTTGATGATGGGTTATGTCATGAGGTGATTAGAATATAAAAGAATATGAATAACCATCAAGGTATAAGATAAAGATTATTCAAGAGTATATGAGGAATTTAGGGGAGTGTTGTCATGAGTGATAAAGAGAGATTTTGAAGAGAAATTTAATCAATGAGATCTTCAAGAGGTCTGTATGTCTAAAAGAGTGCTTGGGGATCAAGTCAAGATGTATGAGTAGTGTATAAATGTGGTTTGGTATGAGAATGAGTCTTAAAGTGCATCTGTATTGGCAAGAAGGTCTCAAAGTAGTATGGTGCCTAGTAGGTCTATTTGAATGAAATTATTCTTGAGAATGGATGTGGATTGTAGAGTTATGATGGTGGTGATATAGATTTATATGAAATTTAGGTTGTGTAATGAAGGGTTAGATCATATGATAAAGGTCGTGAGTCAATCACATGACTCTCAGAGTGAGCTATAGAGGTATGTTATTATTTAGTGGTCTTCTCACAGACCTAGTCTTAACACCCTAGGTGGTAGAATGAGGTGTCATGATGAGGTATGAATACTTATGAGCTCATGTGAGCATGGTTTTAGGTTTTAAATTATGTTTAAATCATGTTGATGCAACTTGATGTCCTAAGTTGAAGGAAAAAATCATGAAAGTGAGTTTGAAGGTCTCTTGCTTGTGCAAAATGAAGAGATGAAGACCCAAGAAGGAAATTTTGATGCTTGTTTGAACATGTGACTATTGTATGGGAAGCTAATATCTTAGGTAGATATGTGAAATTATCATAAAAATGTTTTTCAAGCATTAGGAGTTAGTTTTATGGGTATAGTTTTATGAACAAATGTTAAAAATGGAAACCGATCTAAAACCCTCATAAAACCCATATATTGTCTTGATGATGAAGATTTTGTTTTTAAATACCCAAAATGGATTGGAAAGGATAGTTTTATTATTTTATAATATAGATTAATCTTCTAATTACCTCTATGAAGCACTAAGTGTTTAGGAGAGTGAATAGAAGCTACAGGAAAAAACTTGTTTATCAAAAAAATTGTATAGTAGACAGGGTTGACTATGTCAAAGTTTTAAAATGGATGGAGGTTTAAACTTTAGACTTATGTCTAATTCACATTATTATTCCTAATAATTTTACATAGTCAAAACTACTAAACCAGTCATGGAAGTTGACCTATCGCTAAAAGGGCTAGTGAGTAAGATAGTGAGAAAACCAGGCAGGAGTGAAAATGAGATTAGAGATGAGTTGTAGTGGATTAGGAATTAATCCAATTACATGGGGTTTTTTTTAAAGACCCATTACACAATTTAATTTTTTATATGTCTTGGATGTCATTTCAAATTATTTAAATTTTGTTCATAAGATGTCATGTCTAGTGAAGATGAGACAGTGAACGTGTATGGTTCAGATAGTGGTCTATATATTCCATATTTTATATTAGACATCTATATATTTGTGTTTTTAGATGTTATAAATATTTATAAGTATCATAATAATTAATAATTACTTATTTTTTGTGTATGCATAGGTGTTGGAATGTATGTTCACCATGATTGGTTCACAAGACAGAATAACAGTTTTGAGTAAGTGAGATTGATGATTTGGAAGATATCTACACTTAGCTGATGCATATAATGAATATTATGTTTTTTTTAACCTAAAACACATATAAATTCTTAATTTAATTTTGATATTCACTTTATAGAGTGGATATATGGAAGCCAAAATGGCATATTTATTTGTGTAAGAACTATGAAAGAGAGGGTTACCAAATTGTTCTGCAAGACCAATAATTGAAACTAGAACCAATGATCTATCTATTATATTATTTTATATAGGTCACATAGTAACTATTAATGTGAATTAAAAGTCATGGAAGTGTCCTTATAGGATCTAAATATAACATTCTACATGATTGTGTTTTTGGAGCTACAGGCAGTTTTCTATGTGTTAGTGAGTTTGATGTTCCTATGTCATCTTGATAAATTTTTGATATGTACCTAGGGATATGATATATTAATGTATATAGAATCATGGAGATTGTGACATGTGGCACACATCCTTTTACCTATTTATATGGGTCTAATATACTAGGATAATGGAGTAACGTGTGGAATTAGTGCATTGGGTAATGGTCAGCCCACATTAGGATTCAAAGGTTACCCATCCATTTTTAGTTAGATAGAGGTCTATATAAAGGAGATGATTATCATTTTAGTGAGGCAAGTAATCATTTAATATTATATTATAGAAGGATATTGGAGGTTTTCCCATCAAAGAGACATTATGGAGTTATTCCTTCTTAAAGGAGTATTGTATGGTGTTGCCCTTCCTTAAAGGTATTCAATTTCTACATATATCAATTATTTGGACATCTTGGTCCACCTATATCTTTTGTGATGTGTTGATCTATATTATATTCTACATTATTTTCAAATATTATAAGTGTGGATCTTAACAAGTGGTATCAAATCTTTGATTTGGGCAACTTGTGTGGAATAAAACCCTAGTTTTTTGGAATCATCAATATCTTTCAATCTATTGTGAATTTTTGCAAAAAAAATTTAATAGATATGTATAATATTACAAGTAAGTCTCAGTAAAAAATCAAGCCTTTATGATCATTTTTGAGGGATTTATTCATATTTTAGGGTTTGTACTCATTTTGTCATATATTTTGAAATATAAGGATTTTTTTGGTGAAATTTTATTGATTTTTTATCATAATACTGGAAAGATACAAATGTAATTTCATATTTTTTAAATATTTTTAGAGTGAGTTATTGAAATTTTATGTTTTTTCATATATTCACTCTATAGGCCAAAATTTAGGGAAAATTTTCACAAATTTTTTAATGAAGTTCCAATATCATAAGGTAAATCTACAGTAGAAATTTGGGACTATTTTGATCATTTTTGAATGAGTTGTTGATATTTTAGGGTATTTAATTAACCCTAGTTTTTTTTGTGAATCATGAAGTTGCAAGTATTTTTAGGGGAAGCTGATATTGATGCTAGAGAATGGTGGATCCTTTTTAAATAGAATAATACTCAAAATTTCATGGCAAACATGTTTGCCTATTTCTTTGTTTGGGCCTGCTCAACATTGGTTTAATCAGTTGAGCTTTATACAAAAGTATTCTTGATAGGAAGAAATGGAACAAGTCTTCGTAGATCGATGGGATATAAAAGAAAAAGAGGATGAAGAAGAGGAATAAAATAATGATAATAAAGAATAAGAGGATGAAGATGTTGAAGAAGAAAAATTAGTGGAAGAAACTAATGACAATGAAGAAGAACATGCAAGTGAAGAAGAAGAAGAAGAATTGGTTGATAAGGGCTCAAATAATTTGGCTCCAAATAAATCCAAGTCAAATTATCAATTTCAAGGATTAATTCAAAATAATAAGGGTGTTGTGTCCATAAACCCTCTTAGCAAGTATAACTTCATCAATATAAATGTGGCCAAACATCTACATGTTCATGTAAAGAATATCAAGGAGGTTCAAGTAGATGGTAAGAATATTCCATTGTTTGAAGATTTGAAGCTCATTATGGAAAAATATGTTTTGAATTCAAATTTTTATACTTTGGATATGGATGATGTGGATATAATTCTTAGATATCCATGGTTAGAGACTTTGGGAATAATCAATATTAATATTCAAAAAAAAATCATGAAGTTTTGGTATAGGAAAAAGAAGGTCACTTTACAGGATATCATAGTGGGAAAGGCACCAATAATAGTCCAGGTAAATCATGAGGATGAGATTGAAATAGGTGATGAAGAGCATGAGAAATATTTAGATGACATTGATAAAGACATACTATAATCAAAAATAAGCACTTCATCTATTCAAGAGATAAAGAAAGAAAATGTGGAAGAGGTAGAAGAAAAGGTGGATAATGTCAAAGTATTAGAAAAAGTTGAGGTATATAGATACCCACATCATCATGAGAGGAAAATATCATGGAAATAGGTGAGGGAGTGTCATAACAAAACTCATTTTGGCTATATAGGAAATTAGATTTCTAATCACTATGTCTATGCATGGAAGCCAAAGAAGAAATACTATGGTTAGGTATGGAATCAGAGCATTGCAGCAGCCTATGGAACATGTAATGAATGGGTAAATCACTATGACTATGAATGAAAAAATACCTATTATGGTGATGGTTATAATTAGAGTAGCATAGTATAATATATTACACAAAATCAAAAGAGGGATAATTATGCATGGACACCAAAGCAATATAATTATGATCATAAATAGAATCAATGGAGCATAACAAAATTTGGAAACAATCTTGGAGAGATATCACCTACAAAGATCACATATGGATGGATAGATGATCGAGATTGGACACAAGTGTGAAATTATTTGAAGAACACTCATTATTTGGTTTCTTCATATGTTTCAAGGATGAAACATGTCAAGGAGAGAAGTAATGCTATGTACCTAGGGATATGATATATTAATGTATATGGGCTGATGGAGATACTGACATATGGCATATATCCCCTTAGTTAGTTATATGGGTCCAATATATTAGGATAATGGAGTAAATTATGGAATTAGTAAATTGGGTAATGGTCAGCCTACATTGGGATTAGGAGGTTACCCATCCATTTTAGTTAGATAGAGGTCTATATAAAGGAGATGATTATCATTGTATTGAGACAAGTTAGCATTGAGTCTTATATTGTAAGAGGATATTGGAGGTTGTCCCCTCGAAGAAAAATTATGGAGTTATTCCTTCCTAAATGAGTATTGTATGGTTTTTCCCTACCTTAACGTATTCTATTTCTGCATATATTGTATATTTGGACATCTTCATCCACCTATATCTTTTATGATGTGTTGATCTACATTATATTTTGCATTATTTCCAAATATTATAAGTGTGGATATTAATATTTTTTAAGTGTCCCAATCATTTGGTGATGTCTTATAGGTTTCATCGGATCTAATACATGAATTTAGAGTATTGTAAAGTGCCTATATAGATGTTGGTGATCAAAGGTTCTTGACTATGTTTTGGAGCTTTCTAGCAAATCAAAGTGAGCATTTTGTAGAGGTGTTTCTAAATATTTAGATACTAATTTATGGAATATAATGGATTTTATTATTACCATAAGGTCATGAATTTTCCATACATATGTGGATTGTGCCTAGAATGTGTCTTTATATGTTGCTTGAACATCATCTTTGTAGATAGTGTTTTTGGAGTAATTAGGCCTAATAGGTCTATAAGGCCTGATTGAGATTTATTAAGGTGAGAAAATTATTTGTGACTTATTGATCATGGAATAGATTAATTAAGGTTTCCAATGAAGTGTTTGAAAGTTTTTATGACTATGGTGAGGGACATATGGGCCATAGTGATTCAAGTTGTTCCGTGAAGAAGATAAACCTAATGCATTACATCTCTAAGTAGGTCTAAGAAGAAAACTTGGTCTAAATGTGTTTTTCCAACCTAATGGTGATCCTAATATTATTTATTATTGTGTGTAACTTATCCAAAAATGTTTTTGGGTCTGACCCTAATGGATTAATGTCTTGGTCGGCCAAGAGTGTGAGTGTTCTAGTGATTGGTATAAGTACAAGGCATAATAGGCCTATTTGGGATAGTGTTAAGGATTATGAGTGCAAGTGAATAAAATACCAAATTGAAGAGAATAATTAGGTTTTTAAGACCATTATAAAAGGGAAGATAAACTATTATAAACATATAATAGAGCTTTTGCATAAGGATTACAAGTTCAGTTGAACTAATAAGCCTAGTAAAAGGCATTTTTGAGCGAAGAAGCCTAGAGCCTATTTTGAGAGGGGGAAAATATTGAGAAGAGGTAAATGAGTTGATTATATATTGGTATGGATAAAATATGTTTTCTTTATATATGACATTGATTCAAATCCATATATAGAATAGAGAGACTTGAAGAAGAGGTCATCATTTGTTGGTTGAGCAATAAGATGTCTTGAGGTGATCAAGTTGATCTTGGTTGGGTTGGTGATTATTAAAGATGGAGTGGGAGTTGACTTAAATTTTAGTTCTTATATAATTTTCCTTGAATTAGTTGATTTAGTGCTCAGTCACATAGGGGGTGGGTGCCTCCTTTCAGGTTGGAGCTTGCTAAAGGACTAGTTGAGTTGTTGCTTAACTAGTGAGGGGTTAGTACTCCTTATGGGGTTGGTACCTCATTAAATCATGATTCATGGTTTTATATGACTATAATATAATATGTATTTCCATGGGTTTTATCCCCCACAAGGGTTTCCCACATATCTCTTGTGTTCATGTGTTGATATCTTGCTTCATGTTTACGTGATTGTTTTTCTATGCATTGCTTGATCTCTATATTGGTTTAAAAGGTTAATCATGTTAAGTGGAAATAAAGGATTTTTTTAGGACACTAATTCACTCCCCCCCCCTCTCATTGTTTGTTATTATAATAATTTTTATCAAAACTATTCCTTTGGGTGAGACCTAACAGCCTAAAGGTGATCATAAGAAGTACAAACTTGAAGTATGATGATGATAATGTTTATCATGTTTGTAATTATGGTCTATCAAAGAATGATGGTACTATAAGAGTTAACTAAGGATAATAAGGATGATAATATGAGGCATGATCAACACTTAAACCAAGGTGATTTATGTGTTACTGTATGACATATGTCAAATTTGAAAGAATATCAAAAGTGATATTGGCCAACTCAGAAGGATTATGTAGAATCCAAGTCAAAGGTCAAACCTAATTTAAAAGTCTAGAAGGAATTTGAAGACATGTTAATATTTTTTGATTGGTTTATAATAATAATGTGATTCTTGGTATAGGTATTGTCCATAATATTCAAGGACTAGAGATGATCTAAAGAGTATGTTTGACCTTTTATTTCCATGAAGATTCTATGAAGTTATCTAAGCCATGAAATATGATCATGTGATCTATATCAATGATTAAACATGACAAAGAGATCTATAATTAAGTCATAATTATATATAAAATTACATATCTACAAGTGAAGAATGATTTTATGATCAAGCATGAGGATTTTAGTTGAGTCTATGAAGTTGTCATAGATGAGCAGAGGTATGTTAGAGGCCTAAGTATGTCGATGATTCCATGATTAGGTGATATATAGCTAAGGAAGGGTAGATATCAAAAATGAGAATATATCTAATATGCCATAATAGTCTTGACAAAGTTTTATTATTGTTTTACAGATGTATGCCATAGAAATTGAGGTCTCATAGACCTAACTAGTAATTTACTACATGGAAATTATTCTAAGCTTTGTAGCTCTGTGATTAAGAATTTGTATGCTTCATTAGATATGAGTATAATGTGATTTGAACTTATATTTGGATTGATCAAAGGAATAATTATCTTTTTTGGAGATAAAAAGGTGTGTTTCAATTGATCTAGGTCTAAATATCATTAATGTGCACATAATATGATGTCAAAGGGGGTGAGCCTAACCTTATTTGGAAGAATTCTGAGTCAAGTAACATTTGGTGATCTAATGTGTTCAATTTAGACAAGGGAATATGTTGAGGACCTATGAGTGATCAAGGAGAGTTATCTAAGGTTTAGGTCTATTTGTCAAAGACTAGGGCTTGTGATGATCATGAAGTCAGCAGGATCTTAAGTATTGCTTTAGGAAATCTTTGAGCATGTAGTCATCAAGTTCAAGTCCAAGGATCAGGTGGTCAAGTATGAAGGTTCTTGGAGACATGATAGACATTTTTCAAGTTTTTGATAAATAATTTAAGTTAAGAAATATATCTCAATAATTCTAAGGTAAGCATTTGGTCAATTTTTTCTAGTAGCAATGATGAGTTTGAGTGAAAATACAAGGTGATAGTTATAGAGACCCTTTGTCATTAATGTTAAAGGGGGAGAGAGATCATATTTATGGAGAATTTTTTTGTTGAAATGATTTTTATCTTGAAGTTTATTGTAATCAATGAAAAAGGGGGAGATTTTTGAGATATTGTCATTGAATGTTAAAGAGGAGAAGCATGTTTTCAATGATGTAAGGATAGAGTGAGTGATGCCATGGTGTCATAAATTAATCATTATTCATTGATGTTAAAGGATAATAGTGTAGGTCCTTGATGAAGGATGAATTCATGAGGTGATGATAAGATAAAAATATATGAAGAACCATAAGGGTACAAGGTGTAGATTCTTCAAGAGTGTATAAAGACTTCATGGGAATCTTGTCATGAGTGACAAAGAGAGTTTTTGAAGATAACTTTAATCAATGAGATATTCAAGAAGTCTAAAGATATAAAAGAGTTATTGTGGAGAAATTCAAGATGCATGAGTAGTTTATAAAGGTGTTTTGGCATGATAACAAGTCTCAAAGTGCATCTACAGTGGTAATAAGGTCTCAAAGTGGTATGGTGCCTAGTACGTCTATTTGAATAAACTTATTTTTAAGCATGGATATGGATTGTAGAGGCATGATGGTGGTGATATATATTTATATGAGATTAAATTTATGCAATGAAGTTATAGATCATGTGAGAAATGTGGTGAGTCAGTCACATGACTCTTATAGTGAGCCAAAGAGGTATGCTTTTCTTTAGTGGTCTTCTCATAGACCTAGTCTTAAGACCCAAGGTGGCAGAATGAGGTGTCATGATCAGGGTTGAAGGAATTTGAGCTCATTTGAGCATGGTTTTAGGTTTTAAATGATTTTTTAAGCATGTTAATATATTTTTAGGTCTAGAGTTGAAGGAGAAGGCATGAAAGTGAGTTTGAAGGTCTCTTTTGTGTGCAAAATGAAGAGATGAAGACATTAGAAGGAAATTTTGATGATTTTTAGCACATGTGACTATTTCAAGGGATATAATATCTTATGAATAGATTTAAAAGGGTCCTAATAATGTTTTCCTAACATTATGATTTGGTTTTAGGGGAAGAGTTTTATAAACAATTGCTAAGAATGGAAACTAGTCTAAAACCCTTATAGTGACCCAATGGTGAAGATTTTGTTTTTTAATACCCAAAATGGATAGGAAAGGATGGTTTTATGATTGATTCATGTATAAGACTCTTCCAAGTACCTCTAGGTATCATTGAGTGTTTAAGAGAGTGAGTAGAAACTATAGGAAAACACTTATTTCTCAAACATTTTGTATAGTAGGCAAGGTTGAATGAGTTAAATTTGCACAATGGATGGAGTTTTAATATTGAGACTTATATATCATGCCCATGATTATTCCTATGCTATTTACATAATTTAAATTTTCTAAACTATTCATGGAAGTTGACCTATCGCTAAAAGGCCTAGTGAGGAAGACAATGAGAAAAATAGGTAGAAGTGAGAATGAGATTAGGGATGAGTTGCAGTGGATTAAGAATTAATAAAATTGCATGGGGTTTTTTTTCAAGACCCATAAAAAAATTTCATTTTGGTTAGATGTCTTGGAGGTCATTAAATATGTTTAAAATGTTGTTCACAAGATGTCGTGTCTAGTGAAGATGAGATAGTGAAGGTGTGAGGTTTAGAGATTGGTCTATATGTTCCATATTTTCTATTAGACCTCTATATATTTATGTTCAGATATGTTATAAAGATGTATAAGGATCATAATCATGCATCGATACTAATTTTTTGTGTATACACAAGTGTTGGAATGCATGTTCACTATGATTGGCTCACAAGGTAGAAGATAACATTCTACATAGTAAATATTCATGTGAAAGAGAAGTCATGGAAGTGTCCTTACAAGAGCTAAAGATAACATTCTAAATGATTGTTTTTTTGGAGCTATGGGGAGTTTTCTATGTGTTAGTGAGTTTGATGTTCCTATGTCATTTTTATCAATTTTATGTGTACCAATCTTATGGTGATGTCTTATAGGTGTCATGGGATCTAATACATGCATTTGGAGTGTTGGAAAGTGCTTGTATAGATGTTGGTGATCAAAGGCTCTTGACTATGTTTTGGAGCTTTATAGAAAATCAAAGTGAGTATTTTGTAGAGGTGTTTTCGAGTCTTTAGATCTTGATTTATGGATTATAATGGATTTTATGACTACTCTAAGGTCATGAATTTTCCATACATATGTGGATTGTGCCTAGGATGTGTTTTTATAGGTTGTTTGAGCTTCATCTTTGAAGATAGTGTTTTTGGGGTAATTAGGCCTAATAGGTCTTTAAGGCCTAATTGATATTTCTTAAGGTGAGTGAATGATTTGTGACTTATTGACAATGGAGGAGGTTATTTTATGTTTCCAATAAAGTTTTTGAAATGTTTGAGGTCTTTGGTGAGGGACATATGGGCCATAGTGATTCAAGTTGTTCCGTGAAGAAGATAAACCTAATGCATTAGGTCTCTAAGTAGGTCTAAGAATAAAACGTGGTATAAATGTGTTTTTCCAACCTAATGGTGATCTTACTATTATTTATTCTTGTGTGTAACTTATCCAAAAATGTTTTTGGGTCTGACCCTAATGGATTAATGTCTTGGTCGGCCAAGAGTGTGAGTGTTCTAGTGATTGGTATAAGTACAAGGCATAATAGGCCTATTTGGGCTAGTGTTAAGGAATGTGAGTGAAACTGAATAAATATCACCTTCAAAATCATAATGAGTATTTTAGTACCATCATAAAATGGAAGAGAAATTATGATAAACATATAACAGAGCTTTTACATGTGGATGACAAGGTTAGTTGACCTAATAAGCCTAGTAAGAGACATTTTTTAGCAAAGAAGCCTAGAGGCTATTTTAAAAGGGGTAGAATATTAATAAGAGATGAATGAGTTGATTTTCTATTAATATGGATCAAATATGTGTTTTTGATATATGACAGTAAGTGGAATCCATATATAGAATATAGAGACTTAAAGAAGAGGTCATCATCTATTGGTTGACCAATAAGATGTCCTGAGGTGATCAAGTTGATATTGGATAGGTTGGTTCTTATTCAAGGAGTTGGATATACCTTGAAATTTGGTGATTTTAGAAGTGTCATTGAAGTGGTTGAGTTTTAATTGAGTCACTTAGGGGGTGGGTGCCTCCTTTCAAATTGGATCTTGTTAAAAGACTAGTTGAGTTGGTGCTTGACTAGTGAGGGGTTGGTGCCTCACTAAATCTTGATTCATGGTTTTATATAAATATATTCCAAGTTATGTTTCAATGGGTTTTATCCCTCACAAGGGTTTCCCAAATATCTCTTGTGTTCATGTGTAGATATCTTGCTTCATGTTTATGTGATTCCTTCTCCATACATTACTTGATCTCTATATTGATTTGAAAGGTTAATCATATTAAGTGGAAAAAAAGGATTGTTTTAGGACACTAATTCACCCCCCCCCCCCGCTCTTATTTGTTGTGATTTTAATAATTTGTATCAGATCTATTCCTTTGGGTGAGGCCTAACAGCATAAAGGTGATATTAAGAAGCATAAATTTTAAGTATGATGATGATAATGTTTATCATGTTTGTAATGATGGTCTATCAAAGAATGATGGTGCTAACAAAGTTAACTAAGGAGAAGAAGGATGAAAATATGAGGCATGATCAACACTTAAACCAAGGTGAGTTATGTGTTATTGTATTACATATGTCAAATTTGAAAGAATATCAAAAGTGTTATTTACCGGCTCAGAAGGATTAAGTAGAATCCAAGTCAAAGGTCAAACCTAATTTGATAGTTTAGAATGACTTTGAAGACATGTTAAGAGTTGTTTATTGGTCTATAATACCAATACAATTTTTGGTATAGGTATTTTCCATAAGATTCAAGGACTAGAGATGATCTAAAGAGTATGTTTGACCTTATGTTTCCATGAAGATGCTATGAAGTGATCTAAGCCATGACATATGATCATGTATTATGTATAAATGATGAAACATCACAAAGAGACATAAAATTATGTCATAAGTATCTATAAATATAGAGGTATACAATTTAAGAATGATTAGGTGATTAGAGGCCTAAGTATGTTGATAATTACATGATTAGGTGATACATAGATAAGGAATGGTATATATCAAAGATAAGAATATGTTTGATATGCCATAAAAATATTGATAAATTTTGATGATTATTTGATAGAGGTATGCCATAGAGATTGAGGTCTCATAGACCTAACTAGCAGTTTATTACATTGAAATTATTCTAAGCTTTGTAGCTCTATGATTAATAACTTGTCTACTTCAGTAGATATGATCCTAAGGTGAGTTTAAATTTTGTTTGGATTGATCAAAGGAATAATAATCCTATTTTGAGAGAAAAAGGTGTGTTTTTAGTTGCTCTAGGTCCAAATATCAGTAGTGTGCACATAATATGAGGTCAAAGGGGGAGACCCCAACCTTGTTTGGAAGAAGTATGAGTCAATTAAAATATAATGATCCCATGTGTTCAAGTCAAACAAGGGAATATTTTGAGGACCTATGGGTGATAAATAAGAGTTATCTAAGGTTTAGGTCTGATTGTCAAAGCCTGGGGCTTGTGATGAGCATGAAGTCAACGGGATATCATGTATTACTTCAAGAGATATTTGAGTAGGTAGTCATCAAGTTCAAGTCCAAGGATTAGGTAGTAGGGTATGAAGGTTTGTGGAGTCATGACAGACATGTGTCAAGTTTTTTGGAACATGTCATGTTGAGTGATATCATTTCAATAATTCTAAGGTAAGCATTTGGTCAATTTTCTCTAGTAGCAATGTTGAGTTGGAGTGAAAAGACAAGGTGATAGTTTTAGAAACCCTTCATCATTAATGTCAAAGGGGGAAAGAGATCAGATTGATGAAGAAGTTGTGTCTTAAAAGGATGTTTATATTGAAGTGTTTTTTCCATAAATAAGTTTTTCTATCAATGACAAAGGGGAGATTATTGATATATTGTCATTGATGTCAAAGAGGATAAGCATGTTGTCAATGATCTAAGGATATAGTGAGTGATGTCATGGTGTCATAAAGTAATCTTAATTCATTAATGTCAAAGGCTAATAGTGTAGGTCCTTAATGAAGGATGAATTCATGAGGTGATGGGAAGATAGAAGCATATGAATAACCTTAAGGGTATAATGTGTAGAGTCTTCAAGAGTGTATGAGGACTTCATGGGAGTGTTGTCTTAAGTGACAAAGAGAGTTTTTAAAGACAACTTTAATTAATGAGGTCTTCAAGAGGTCTAAATGTATAAAAGAGTTCTTAGGGATCAATTCAAGATGATTTAGTAGTTTATAAATGTGGTTTGGCATGAGAATGAGTCTTAGAGTGCATCTACATTGGTAGGAAGGTCTCAAAGTGGTATGGTGCCTAAGGGGTATATTCGAATGAACTTGTTCTTGAGCATGATTATGGATTTTAGAGGCATGATGGTGGTGATATATATGTATATGATATTTAAGTTTTGCAATGAATTTTTAGAGAATGTGATAAAGGTGGTGAGTTAGTCACATGACTCTTAGAGTGAGCCAAAGAGGTTTGCTCTTCTTTAGTGGGTTTCTCATAGACCTAGTCTTAAGACCCTAGGTGGTAGGATGAGGTGTCATGATCAGGTTTGAAGGCTTATGAGCTCATTTGAGAATGGTTTGAGGTTTTAAATTAGGTTTCAAGTATCTTAATGCATTTTGAGGTCCTAAGTTGAAGGAGAAAGCATGAAAGTGAGTTTAAAGGTTTATTGTGTGTGTAGAATGAAGAGATGAAGACCTGAGAAGGAAATTTTGATGATTGTTGGCATGTGTTACTATTACATGGGAAGATAATCTCTTATTAAAATATGTCAAAGTATCATAAAAATGTTTTCCAAGCATCATGAGTTGATTTTAGGGGTTGAGTTTTATGAATAAATGTTAAGAATGGAAACTGGTCTAAAACCCTCATAAAACCATTATAGTGATCCAGTGATGAATATTTTGTTTCTAAATACCCAAAATGGATATTATAGACTAATTTTATGATTTAATCATGTATAATACTCTTCTAAGTACCTCCAAGCGGCATTGAGTGTTCAGGAGAGTGAGTAGAAATTATAGGAAAACACTTGTTTCTCAAACATTTTGTATAACAGGTAGGGTTGACTGATTCAAAGTTTAAAAATGGATGGAGTTTTAATATTGATACTTATATTTCATTCCCATGATGAGTAATATAATGGTTACATTATTCAAAATTTCTAAACTAATCATGGAAGTTGGCCTATCGCTAAAAGGTCTAGTAAAGAAGACAGTGGAAAAAATATGCAAGAGTGAGAATTAGATTAGGGATGAGTTGAAGTGGATTAAGAATTAATAAAATTTCATGTATTTGTTTCAAGACACATAAAACATTTTAATTTTTTTTATATGTCTTGGAGGTCATTGAAATTTTTAAAATGTTGTTCACAAGATGTCATGTCTTGTGAAAATGAGATAGTAAAGGTGTAAGTTTCAAATATTGGTCTATATATTCCATATTTTTTATTAGTAATATATATAATTGTTTTTTTATATTTTAAAAATATGTATAATTATCATAATAATTCATCAATACTACTTTTATTTGTATACACAGGTGTTGGAATGCATGTTTACCATGACTGGTTCATAAGGTAGAATAATAGTTTTGAGTAAGTGAGATTGATGATTTGGAGGATGTATACACTTATCTAATGCACATAATGAATATTTTATTATTTTTTAGGACGTAAAATACCTATACATTCTTAATTTAAGGTTGATATTCACTTTAATGAATGGAGATATGGAAGCTAAAATGGCTTATTTGGCTGTGTAAGAACTGGGAAAGAGAGGGTTAACAAATTGGTCTACAAGACCAATGATTGACATTAGAATCAATGATATATATTAGTATGTTATATATGTCACATATTATCTATTAATTTTAATTATAAGTAATGTAAGTGTCCTTATAGGAGCTAACGATAACATTCTACATGATTGTGTTTTTGGAGCTACAGGCAGATTTCTATGTGTTAGTGAGTTTGATGTTCTTATGTCATTTCAATCAGTATTTAAGTGTACCAATAATTTTATAATGTCTTATAGGTGTAATGGTATATAATACATTAATTTTTACTATTTTAAAGTTCATGTATAGATGTTGGTGATCAAAGATTCTTGACTATGTTTTGGAGCTTTCTAATAGATCAAAGTGAGCCTTTTGTAGAGGTGTTTTTGAGTCTTTAGATCCTAATTGATGGAGTATAATGGATTTTATGATTAATTTAAATTCATGAATTTAAATAAATATGTTTATTGTTTCTAGAATTATTTTTTATAGTTTTCTTGAGGTTCATCTTTGTAGACAGTGTTTTTGGGGTAATTAGGCCTAATAGGTCTTTAAGGCCTCATTGAGATTTCTTAAGGTGAGTGAATGATTTGTGACTTATTGATCATGGAGGAGGTCATTATAGGTTTCCAATAAAGTTGTTTAAATGTTTTATGACTTTGGTGAGGGACATATGGGCCATAGTGATTCAAGTTGTTCCGTGAAGAAGATAGACCTAATGCATTAGGTCTCTAAGTAGGTCTAAGAAGAAAGGTGGTATAAATGTGTTTTTCCAACATAATGATGATCATAATATGATTTATTAATATGTGTAACATGTCTTAAAAAAAAATTGTCTAAACCTAATGGATTAATGTATTTTCCTACCAAGAATGTGAATGTTCTAGTGATTGGTATAAGTACAAGGCATAATAGGCATATTTGGGCTAGTGTTAAGGAATGCGAGCGCAAGTGAATAAAATATCACCTTGAAGAGTATAATGAGGTTTTTAGGACCATAAAAATTGAATAAAAACTATGATAAACATGTAATAGATATTTTACATGTGTATGACAAGGTTAGTTGACCTAATAAGCCTAATACGAGGCATTTTTGAGTGAAAAAGCCTAGAGGCTATTTTGAGAGGAGTGAAAGATTGAGAAGAGATAAATGAGTTGATTTTATATTGATATGGATAAAATATATTTTATTTATATATTATAGTGATTGGAATCCATATATAAAATAGATACATGAAGAAGAGGTCATCATCTATTGGTTGAGCAACAAGATGTCTTGAGGTGATCAAGTTGATCTTGGTTGGGTTAGTGATTATTCAAGAGGGAGTGGGAGATACCTTGTAGGTTGGTTATAGATGAATTTTCCATGAATTGGATGAGTTTTTTTTGAGTCATATAAGGGTTGGGTTCCTTCTTTCAAGTTTGATCTTGTTAAAGGACTAGTTGAGTTGGTTCTTAACTAGTGAGGGGTTGGTGCTCCTTGTGGGGTTGGTGCCTCACTAAATTGTGATTCATGGTTTATAGGAATATAATCCAAGATTTGTATCAATGATTTTTATCCCCCTCAAGGGTTTCCCAAATATATCTTATGTTCATGTGTTGATATCTTGCTTCATGTTTATGTGATTTCTTCTCTATGCATTGCTTGATATCTATATTGGTTTAAAAGCTTAATCATGTTTAGTGGAAAGAAAGGATTGTTTTAGGAAACTTATTATCACACCCCATATTATTGGTTTTGATTCTAATAATTAGTATTATAGATATTCCTTTGGGTGAGGCCTAACAGCTTAAAGGTGATCCTAAGAAGCACAAACTTGAAGTATGATGATGACAATGTTTATCATGCTTCTAATGATGGTCTATCAAAGAATGATGGTACTAGAAGAGTTAACTAAGGATAAGAAGGATGATAAGATGATGCATAATCAACACTTAATCCAAGGTGAGTTGTGTTTTACTATATGACATATGTCAAATTTGAAAGAATATCAAAAGTGTTATTTTCCAGTTTAGAAGGATTATGTAGAATCCAAGTCAAAGGTCAAACCTAATTTAAGAGTCTAAAAGGACTTTGAAGAAATGTTAAGAGTTGATGATTGGTCTATAAGATCAACGTGATTCTTGGTATAGGTATTTTCCATAAGATTCAAACACTAGAGATGATATAAAGAGTATGTTTGAATTTTTATTTCAATGAAGATGCTATGAAGTGATCTAAGCCATGACATATGATCATGTGATTTGTATCAATGATGAAACATCACAAAGATATATATATAATTATGTCATAAGTATCTATAAAGCTATAGGTATGAAATTTAATAATGATTTGATCATTAATCATGAGGAGTTGAGTTGAGTCTATGAAGTTATCATAGATGAGCAGAGGTTTGTTAGAGGCCTAAGTAAGTTGATGAGTCAATGATTAGGTGATACATAGCTAAGGAAGGGTAGAGATCAAATATGAGAAGATGTCTTATATGACATAATAGTCTTGATATAGTTTAATAATTTTTTGATGGAGTTATGCCATAGAGATTGAGTTCTTATAGACCTAATTGGTAATTTACTACATGGAAATTATTCTAAGCTTTATAGCTCTATGATTAATAAGTTGTCTACTTCAATAAATATGAGCCTAAGGTCAGTTGAACTTATATTTGGACTGATCAAAGGAAGAATAATCTTGTTTAGAGATAAAAATGTATGTTTTCAGTTACTTTAGGTCTAAACATCAGTAGTGTGCACACAATATGAGGTCAAAGGGGGAGACCCTGACCTTGCTTGTAAGAAGTATGAGTCAAGTAAAATTTGGTGATACCATGTATTCAACTCAAATAAGGTAAAATTTTGAGGACCTATGGGTGATCAAGAAGAGTTATCTAAGGTTTAGGTCTGCTTGTCAAAGCCTAGGGCCTGTGACGAGCATGAAATCAGGGAGATCTCATGTATTACTTTAGGAGATCTCTGAGTAGGTAGTCATCAAGTTCAGGTCCAAAGATTAGGTGGCAAGGTATAAAGGTTTTTAGAGTCATGATAGACATGTGTCAAGTTGTGAAAAAATAGGTCAAGTTGAAATATATCATTTTAATAATTCTAAGGTAGGCATTTGGTTAGCTTTCTCTAGTAGAAATGTTGAGTTGGAGTGAAAAGACAAGGTGATAGTTGGAAAGACCCTTTGTCATTAATGTCAAAGAAGGAGAGAGATCAAATTGATAGAGAAGTTATGTGTTGAAAGGATGTTTATCTTGAAGTGTGTTTTACATCAATAAGTTTTGCTATCAATGATAAAGGGGAATATTGTTGAGATATTGTCATTGATGTCAAAGAGGATAAGCATGTTATCGATGATGTAAGGATAGAGTGAATGATGTCATGATGTCATAAAGTAAGCATCATTCATTACTATTAAAGGATAATATTTCAGGTTATTAATAAAGGATGATGTCATGAGGTGATGAGAATATAGAATTATATGAATAACCATCAAGGTACAAGGTGTGGAGTCTTCAAGAATGTATGAGGACTTCATGGGAGTGTTGTCATGAGTGACAAAGAGAATTTTTGAAGACAAATTTAATAATGAGGTCTTCAAGAGGTCTGAAGGTCTAAAATAGTGCTTGGGGAGCAATTCAAGATTCATTATTAGTGTATAAAGGTGGTTTGGCATGAGAATGAGTCTTATAGAGCATATACAGTGGTAAGAAGGTCTCAAAGTGGTATGGTGCCTAGTAGGTCTATTTGAATGAACTTATTCTTGAGCATATATATGGCTTGTAGAAGTATGATGGTGGTGATATATATGTATATGAGATTAAAGTTGTGAAACTAAGTGTTATATCATGTGAGAAAGGTGATGAGTCAGCCACATGACTCTTAGAGTGAGACAAAGAGGTATGTTCTTTAGTGGTCTTCCCATAGACCTAATCTTAAGACCCTATGTGGAACAATGAGGTGTCATGATCATATTTGAAGACTTGTGAGATCATGTTATCATGGTTTGAATTTTTACATGATTTTTAAAGCATGTTAATGTATTTTCAAGTCTTGATTTTAGGGAAAAAGCATGAAAGTGAGTTTGAAGGTCTCTTATGTGTGTAGAATGAAGAGATAAAGACCTGAGAAGGAAATTTTGATGCTTGTTGGCATGTGTGACTATTTCATGGGAATCTGAGATCTTAGGGAGAGATTTAAAAGCATCCTAAAATGTTTTTCCAAGCATTAGGAGTTAGTTTTAAGTGCAATTTTTTATGAACAAATGTTAAGAATGGAAACTAGTCTAAAACCCTCATAAAACCCTTAAAGTGACCTAATGGTGAAGATTTTGTTTTTAAATACCCAAAATGGATAGGAAAGGCTAGTTTTATGATTGAATCATGTAGAAGACTTTTCTAAGTACCTAAAAGTGGAATTAAGTGTTCAGAAGAGTGAGTAGAAGTTATAATAAAACACTTGTTTCTCAAACATTTTGTATAGCAGGTAGGGTTGACTGAGTAAACTTGAAAAATGGATGATTTTTTATATTGATACTTATATATCATGACCATGATGAGTTCTATGCTTGTTACATAATTCAAAATGGTGATGTCTTACATGTTTCATGGGATATAATTTATTCATTTGGATTGTTGCAAAGTGCTTGTACAAATGTTGGTGATTAAAGGTTCTTGATTGTATTTTGGAGCTTTATAGCATATCAAAGTGAGCCTTTTATAGAGGTGTTTTTAAGTCTTTATATCCTAAGTGATGGATTATAATGGATTGTATGATGACCCAGAGGTAATGAATTTTCCATCCATATGTTTATTTTGTGTATAATTTTTTTTTATAGGTTTATTGAGATTCATCTTTGCAGATAATGTTTTTGGGATAATTAGGCCTAATAGGTCTTTAAGGCCTAATGGAGTTTTCTTAAGGTGAGAAAATGATTTGTGACTTATTGAGAATTGAGGAGGTCAATTGAGGTTGCCAATAAAGTTTTTGAAATGTTTGAGGATTTTGGTGAGGGCCATCTGGGCCATAGTGACTCAAGTTATTCCATGAAGAAGATAGACCAAATGCGTTATGTCTCTAAGTAGGTATAAGAAGAAAAGGCAGTCTAAATGTGTTTTTATAACCTAATGGTGATCCTAATATGATTTATAATTATGTGTAAGGTGTCCTAAGACATGGTTTGGGTCTGGCCCAAATGGATTAATGTCTTAGTTGACCAAGAGTGTGAGTGTTCTAGTGATTGGTATAAGTACAAGGCAAAATAGGCCTATTTGGGCTAGTGTTAAGGAATGTGAGTGCAAGAAAATAAAATATCACCTTCAAGAGTAGGATATTTTTAGGACCATAAAAAAATGGAAGAGAAACTATGGTAAACATATAATATATCTTTTACATTTGGATGACAAGGTTAATTGACCTAATAATCCTAGTAAGAGGCATGTTTGAGCGAAGATGCCTAGAGGTTGTTTTGAAAGGGGTAGAAGATTGAGAAGATATGAATGAGTTTATTTTATATTGAGATGGATTAGAGATTTTTTATTGATATATGATAATGATTAGAATATAGATATAGAATATATAGAGCTTAAGAAGAGGTCGTCATCTGTTGGTTGAGAAATAAGGTATCTTGAGGTAATCAAGTTGATATTGGCTAGGTTAGTGCTTAGTCAAGAGGGAGTGGGAGTTACCTTGAAATTTGGTGCTTGTAGAAGTGTTCTAAAAGTGGTTTAGTTTATGTTGAGTCATGTAGGGGGTGGGTGCCTCCTTGCAAGTTGGATCTTGCTAAAGGACTAGTTGAGTTGGTGTTTGACTAATGAGGGGTTAGTGATCCTTGTGGGGTTGGTGCCTCACTAAATCTTGATTCATAATTTTGTAGTATTGTTTTCCAATATTGTTTTCAATGGGTTTTATCCCCCATGAGGGTTTACCACATATATATTGTGTTCATGTGTTGATATCTTTCGTAATGTTTATGTGATTTCTTCTCTATGCATTGTTTGATCTTTATATTTATTTGAAAGGTTAATCATGTTAAGTGGAAAGAAAGGATTGTTTTAGGAAACTAATTTACCCCCCCCCCTCTTAGTGTTTTTGCTTCCAAAAATCACTATCATAATGTGTTAGTTGATATGGTTCAAATCCATGGAAAGGGGGAGGTATAATGAAACCTAAAATTTTACCCTTTGAAGTAGTTTAGGATGGATGGATAAGAACAAATGACCTGAGGTTCTATGGAAGGAGAAGGATGGTGTTGAATCATTCAAAATTCAAAGATGAATTTTTTGAAGTATGTAGTGGTTGTGGTGTAATATAATTGAGTAGCCAAAGGGGATGTGGTATAGCTGATGTGAGTAGCTAGGTAGACTGATTCATGGATTAAATCTTCACATGAATTGATTTGACATGCAATAGAGTAGGATAAAATTTGAGTGTGGGCTCAAAAACTTGGTAGGTGAAATGATGCACTAAGTAGTGTGATGACTTCCTAATAACTATTGAATAGTGCCATGTTGATCGTGGTGGGTAATAGTTATGCTATGTGTATAATTTAGGGGTTGAATTTTATGGGTTCTTCTCTACTATTGTAAAATATTATCAATAGTGTGGTGTGCACTTGTTGTTGTTTAAGCTTGGAGTAGCTAGATGCATAATCACCATTATTACATGGTGATCTTATGATGAGATGGAATAGTTGAAGGTTTATGTGTATGAGGCAAATAATTGTTGGTTTGTGTATTGAATCCTACATAGGCTAAAGTAGATGTATGGATGGAGTATATTGGTACCTTCATGAAGAGCCAAGGTTTTAGCAGAAGTTGTTGCTATGGGTTGATGACATGTTGGTTTTAGGCCTCAACATGATGAAGATGAATGGTATGATGGATCAATTAGCTAGGATGTTGAGATGAAGGTGGTAGTAATAAACCAATGATGAAAATTTATAGGGACATAAAGTAAGGAAGAAATTATCCTATTTCTTGCAGTATTTAAGTTGTCTTCTAAAATGTCCTAAAATAGAGGAAAACACATGGTTTTCATGTGTATTATATTCATCAAGAGTAGGAAGGTCTCATATATGCCATGGTGTGTACTAAATTGGATACTTCCAAGTAGTGGGAGTAGTGAGTGGTTCATGGTAGAATCCTAAATAAGGATGGGTCTATGGTGAAGTGGGAGTCACTTCAGGTGCTATAATTTGCTATGGAGGAGTAGATTTTGACAAAGTTAGTTAGGAAAGAGAAGTCTTAGTAGTGTAGAAAACTTATATTAGGGTTTTTATGTTGGAAATAGTGGGTATGGATGGTATATAATTGGAAAAATATGCATGTGTGGTAAATCTTGTGTATATTGACTTCAAGTGGGATATTGTTAGGTGTGAATCCAATATTCATAGTCACTATTCATGGTGACATGTCATGTGAGTGATGTGGAAAATGGTGTGAAAGTGTTGCATATTGGTGTGGTCTATAGGTGATGTAGATGATGTGGGATGTAGGTTATGAGGCATACTAGTGATCTGGTATAGGCCCATGGAGGATTATTTGATGTCATCACAATTGTGTGATAAGTATGGGTTGTATAACTCCACTAGAAGACATGGGTTTTGTCCTTGATGAATCACATGGATTTTTCATGTGGTGTAAAATATAAGTGGTCATATATGGGTCAAATTTCTAAGGGGACCCATGATTCACATGTGTGGGAAAGTTAAAAGGTGAAATCAACACCTTTTGGACTTGTGTGTGCATATGGATGAAAAAGACAAGAAAATCACTATTTATGATTTCCCTCACATGTGTGAGTGGGGTCCAAGTCTAGGAGTCACATGGGGTGGTTTATAAATTCTATAAATTATACATCCATTTTGTTGACCCTTAGATATGAAGACAAGATGAATGATATTGGTGTTTGGACTCATGTTTTGAAGTAGGGTGGAAGTTTTGGATCCATATAGATGTCACCCATGATCTTGGCTAAAGATGGATCTACCTTTGTTGAATTTTTCACATGGAGATAAAATTTTAGTTGATCATTGTATACTTCCTCATGTGTGGCACATTTTTAGGGCCACTACGTGTTTTCTCCCTCTCTTCTCTCTCATTGTAAAATGCTATAAATTATTATGTTCTTCTTTATATTTAATAATACAAGATGTAATCCTTATGGATTCCATTTTAGGATCCATACACGCCTTGGGATTGAATGTTGGGAGGTTGGAACTTAGAAGGATTATAATATTATCTCACCTAGATGCTTGGGTTGTAAGTATCCTACATGCTTTATTGTAAGCATGGAGATCCTTAAGGTTAGAGGTTAGAGCCTAGAGGGATATGTTAGCTTGTCTCACCTGGTTGGAGTCTAGGAGCTCTAAGTCATGTTATCTTAGCTCATGTATATGGAGTTTGATTCTTGGAGCTCACCTTGGATGCAATGGATGTTAGCATTATATGGATTTGCATGTTATAACTTGGAAGTTAGAGCCTGGAAGGCCTGGTTGTGCTTGGCTCACCAAAGTGTTTGGTTGTTAGAACTTGAACTGAGTTGCTAAGAGGAGATATTATAAGAAAGTGTTTATAATGTAATATGAAGTCTAGAAGCTGCCATTACCCCATGGTTTTTCCCTTGTTGGTTTTACATGGGTTTCTACATATATTTTATGTAATATGTTCTCTCCTATTATGTTTTTTTATAGCTTATTTTGATTTCTAAAATTATTTATTGCACATGTTTAGAATTATGTTTTGGTTCCTAATAAGTGGTATCTATGAACAAGAAATACATAGATCAGAGGTTAATATGGTGTTAGTCTAATAAAACAAATCAAAATAACACACTAAAATCCTAACACCTCTACCCTAGACACTAGCAAGAACATAGGTAACATGTATTCATATGAAAACACAACTATAACACAAAATGAAACATTATTTTACCTTCCTTAGAGATCTAAATGTCTTGTTAAAGTGGGTTCCTCAATTTATGCATCAATAAATCTTCATCAATGGAGCTTCATTTTCTTCACCTTTCCTTGACACCTTGGCTTGGTGGGTTGGCTTATGAATTTGGCATGGTAACACTACTTGAAAATATTATTGAAGATATTTGGGCATAATAAAATTTTAAAAATAACTTGTCTCTCAACAAATGAGAATTATAAATTTGGCTTATGAGATCTTGGAGATAAATAGGTATGGCTTTGTATTTATATCTTCAAAAGTTAACTCTCACCCAAGGTGAGTTAAGGTTGAATTTAAACATAGAATGAGTTCAACCTAACCCCATGTGAGTTGAGGCTAACTCAATTTGAGTTAAAAAAATTTATGTAATTATGATTTTTAATTACTAGGTATGGCTTTCAAATTATATATTTTGAGATATTCTGGAAGAGCTTGACAACTCATTAAGTTAATGATGAAAAGGCTTGATATTTTGATTTTTGGAATTTATATTTTTAGATATTAATTAATTCAAAATGGATAATTTATCTAAACATTTAATCTAGTTTAATTATTGGATTCATTTTGATTTGCATTTTAGTTATTTTAAGATTTTGTCTAGTTCCCCATTTAATGGGTCCATAGGCTAAACTACTAGTTGTTAGGTCATATGGTGATTGGGAATACAACTATGAGAGCTTCTTATTGCATATGGGATAGTATCCCAAATATGGATGCCTTAACATAATTTTGAGCATTGATGAATGATGTGCAAATGAAATTGGGATGTTTAATGATTTCTATACTTAATTTGAAATGTTTGGTATAAATCAATTCTAAAGTTTGGTTTGAAGCTGATTGTGGTTGGAATTGGGTGTCTATAATTTTCCCATATTTGGGAAGGAATTGTAATCTATAGGCACAATAGCATCTTTAAAAATAATGAAAAGGTCATGTATGCCTTATATTCCAATGGCAATGGATGAGCTCTAAAGGCCCCCTCAAGGGAGGGATCAATAAAGAAGGTCAGCGATCGGTCCCTTGAAAGAAGGAAAATGATCAAACCAAAAAGGTAAAGGGATTGGAAAAGAATAATTTGTCCACAGATGGTTATAATCAATGACATAGTGAGATGCCTAGGTTGAGCAGATAAAAATAATGATTTTCTCAAAGGTTATTATAATCATCGATATAGATAGGTAAAAAGATAATGATTTGCCTAAAGGAAATTATAATCATTAGTCAAAGGAAAAGGTAACAAGGTAATGATTTTCCCAAAGGTGGTTATAACCATGAATAAAATGAAAATAATGATTTTCCCAAAGGTGTTTATAATTATTGATAGAATGAAAACATGCCCCAATTGGGTAGATAGAGGTTATGATTTACCCAAAGGTGGTTATAATCATTGGCACAATGAAAACATGCCCAATTGGATAGAGAATGATGATTATTTACCCAAAGGTGGTTATAATCATTAACATCTAGATAAATCAAAACACAATTATTTTCCCAAAGGTAGTTATAATCATTAACATCTAGATAAATCAAAACACAGTGATTTTCCCAAAGGTGGTTATAATCATTGGCACTATAGGTGGGATAATATGTAAAATGAGAAAAGGGGACTTAATTATTGAATCTATACTCATAGAGTAAGATTAAGTTGGTACATAGGAGAAAGATGAATTTGGGAAACCTACTAGGATGGATATGCACATCGTAATTAACAAGGATTAAAATTCTTTCATAATTTAATTACTCTATATTTGGGTAATGATTTAGATAGATCAATAATTTTTTAGGTGACTAAGGAGAAGTATCAAAACCTCATTTCTTGTAATATTTCCTAAAATGATTTTTGATTTAACATGTGATGGTATTTACCATGATATAAAACACCATGATATCTTAGATGAAATATGTAGAAGGAATGAAGCATGATCTAATAAATAATTGAAATAATGCACCAATGATAAAACCCATGATGATGATGTTGACATATGAATATGGATGTACTTAAGTACAATGCACAAGTAATTACCCAATGAATGTATATACTAAGTCAAGGCACAATAATGGAATCCAAAAAATTGGAAAATAAGCAAACATAAACATAAAAAAATACCAAGAAATAGAAAAGAAAGATAAAATTAAACAAAATAATGAGAACAAAATTAAACAAACACAAACAATGGTTAATCATAATTTTAGCATAAATGACACAACGACACAAACAAGAGAACAAACATTGATCCTAGGATATAAGATACAATGACACAAACACATAAAATGGGGGCAATAGAGAAAAAGAAGGGGTAGTTGAGCTAACTCCAGATACTCTAGGTAAGCAGGTGCTACCTATATATTTCTATAGATGAAAATTCCAACATAAACCTTGGGCCAAATGTAGTTTTCCCAGGATATGGGATAAAAGAAAATGAATGATAAGAAAATGTGATTGTATTATAGAGGAATAGTGGGATTGGATCTCTCAAAGTGGTGAGATCATGAGAGATGGTGACTTTGCAAAAATGGTGAGAGCATAAGATCTTTGGTAAATGTTTTTAAACTTTTCTATGCATATCAACTTGATTGAGAATGATGAGATACTAAAAAATCCAACTCACAAAATGATGAGAGCATTCAAACATAAATTGCTCATAAAACAGAGAGCACGACAAAGGGTGATTGAGTTGACCTTAACATGAATTGAGTGTTGCCTACATAGTCCCAATATGGGACCTCAAGTCATTGTAGTTCTATCTTATAATGAAGGAATCTGATTAGGTAGTAGGAAGATCTCAAATTTAGGCAAATGGCATACTTTGGCATAAGAATGGCAAAGTGAATCAATAATGAATGATAAAGATGGTATTCCTAATTTTCCCATAGGTAGTAATAAATAGGAAATAATGACATAGGTCAATGATACTAATTTACCTAAAGGTAGTTATAATTATTAGCATGGAGTGGAACATAGATTTGCCTAAAGTCGGTTATAATTAGGAACACTCATAAGGAAATGAAATAAGAAATGAAGGATATAGCTACCAAAATAGTATCATACAGTTCTAAAATACTACCTCTATCTAGAATACCAAATCAACTATTAAAAATTGATCTAAATTCCCTCACTAAAGGTACTCAAAGAACTAATGGAATGGAACCAAGGTCAAATGGGTTGGGTAGGGAGGGTAAAAACAACTTTGGTCAATAAGAAAGGTATGGTATAATAGTATAGGGTATAATACAAAGAATATGTTAATATGGTACAATGTAAACATGTCTCATAGACAATATTTCAAGTCTCTTAAGTGAAATAATGCTTGAGGTGTATGATATTCATGATCTCATCAAGTTCATCTATGTCTGTGTAGTGAGCATGTATGCTCCTGAGCCATAATTTACAATAATGATTTAGTGGCCTATCTAATTGGGTTTGAACTTTCCCTTCTTTTTATCAGTCATGGTGTTTTTTTGGTTTTATTTAAAAACAAGTTCATAAACTTTAACTCTCTATGTTTTACTCACCAGTTATAGTGGTCGTAGAGTCTATTTTGTTATGCTTGAAGGTTATTGATAGTGGCCATGCATTTTTCATCAAGTAAATCTAGGTCTTATAGGTGAGATACTCTATAATCTTCATCATTTAGGACATGTTTCAATGATATATGCAAAGAAGGTAACTTGACCTCAATGGGAAAAATGGCCTCAATGCCATAAACTAGGGAATATGGAGTGCCTCTGGTTGGAGTACGTTAATTAGTGCAGTATGCCCAAAGCATGCAAAATATTTGCATCTACCAATCATGGCCAACATCATTGACAATCTTTTTAAGGATGTTGACAATGGTTTTTTTGGATGCCTTTACTTTTCCATTACCTTGTGGGTAATATGTGGTAGAAAAATGTTGGGTGATATTATACTTAGCACAAACCATTTTGACATCCTTGTTCTTAAATTATCCACCATCATCAAATATAATGTTGTATGGGATACCATAGTAGAAGATGAAATGATTAAAGATAAACTTAGAAATCTATTTTCCAATCATGTGAGGGGTATAACTCCAAACCACTTAGTGAAATATTTAGCAATGGTAAGGATGTCCCTTAAATTATCCACCATTATCATATATAATGTTGTATGGGATACCATAGTAGAAGATGAGATGATTAAAGATGAACTTGGAAATATATTTCTAATCATGCAAGTGAGGGGTATAACTTTAAACCACTTAGTGAAATATTCATCAATGGTAAGGATGTGTTTATGGACATCAGATGAGGTAGGGTTAATCTTCCCAATGAGATCGAGTCCCCATATTACAATGACCATGGTGTAAACATTGGTTTTAGTGTTTTAGACAAGTCAAGAATTAGATTGGCATGCCTTTGACATTGTTTGCACCTTTTGACATAATTAGTTGCATCTAATTTCATAGTTAGCCAATAATAATTTTTACATAGGCACTTTTTGGCTAGGATATCCCTGATGGTGTGGGCTCCACATACTCCTTCATGAAATTCTCATAATGCTAATGTTAAATCTACCAAATTTAAACAATAAAGTAGAGTTACATAAAAGTTTTGGTGGTAAAGGATTGGGCCAAGTAAAATATAGTGTAAGGCTTTGTGGGTAAAGGGCTTTTGTTGTTTATGGGTAGAGATTATGAAGGTAGGTAAAGAGGTCTAAATATCATATAGAGCTAGGACCAATAATATAATAGATCATTATAATAATTGAAGGTTCATGAGTAGGAACTAGAATATTTTCAACAACAAATTAATATCCTTTTGCCTTGTCTATGTGATGGATCAAAGAACCAATGGTGTCCATGGAATCCACTGTCTTGTTACTTGATTCTGGTATGTGCTCAAACTGTATGTTATCAATCCTCTATTTGAGAGTGTTGACCATGGATTTATATGGTACCATATTATCATCTTTGATTTGAAAGTGGTTTTTAACCTGATTGATGATTAACTTAGAATCACCATAAATCATGAGATGTTAAATATTTAATTGTACTACCTGATGAAGACTTACAATGAGTGCTTCTTATTTAACCATATTCTTAGTACAAGTAAATTTGATACTGAATGATTTATGTATAAGATCCCCATGTGGTGTAATAAAAAATAGGCCTATCCCTAATCCATGAAATCTAAATGATCCATCAAAATATAGCTTTCAATGATGCTCCTCAGGAGCTGTTTCAATGATGGTCATGATGGAATCATATAGGAATTGAAAAGTGAAGGGTTTGATATCTACAATGGGAGCTTCAACAATTTTATTTTCAAGGACTTGTCCCTTGATGGAATTTTTATTGACATATTCTATCTTAAATTTACACAGAAGCATGATCTATTTAGACATGCAATTTTGTAAAGTTGTTTTAGATAGTAGATACTTGAGTGGATATACTTTGGAAATAACTATGGTCTTCTTGTTAAGCATGTAATGTCATAGATTCACATCTATAAAGCCCATAACTAAACAATATTTTTCTATGGGCATATAATTATGTTCATATATTACTAGTTTATGGCTTAGATAGTACATGACATGTTATTTTTTGTTGTCATCATGCTAAGCTAGAAGTGCCCCTAAGGCTTTGTCTATGGTAGATAGGTATGGTAGAAATGGCTTTCCTATCATTGGTAGTAAAAAAATAGGTATATTAGAAAAATATTATATTAGGTGATGGAAGGCTTCTAGCATTCTTCATCCTAGATAAATGTGACACCCTTATTTATTAATTATGTAAATAGATGGTATTTTTTAGCTAATTATGATATGAATTGTTTGATAGATTATATCTCTCCTTACAAACTCTAGATATGATTTAAATTGGAAGGTGGAAACATCTCAGTAATGGATCATACTTTAGCTAGGTCAATTTCAATGCCTCTAAGATGATAAAGCCTAACAATTTACCTGGGTTGAGTCTGACCTTGTATTCATGAATCCTAACAAATATTCTTTGTAGTGTGACTAGATGATCAACATGGGTCTTTGATTTACCTAATATGTCATTGATATAGTCTTCAATAATTTCATGCATCATATCATGAAATATGATTATCATGGATTTTTGGTATGTCACCCCAACATTCTTGAGACCAAATTTCATAGCCTAATAACAAAACATTCCCCATGGAGTGGTGAATGATGTCTTGTGTTGCTCTTCTAGCACAATTTAGATCTAGTTGTACCTAAAAATCCATCCATAATTGAAAGCATTTCATACCCCGATATGGAGTCAACTATCATGTCAATATTTGGTAGAGAAAAGTCATCCTTGGGGAAAGCCTTTTTTATATCTATAAAATTAGTGTAAATTTTGATTCCTTTAGGATTCTTACTGATAGGCATAATATTTAATATCCACTATGAATAGTCAATCAGATGGATTCATCTCACTTCTAAGAGTTTTTTCAACTCTTTCTTTACTAATATAACAATATGAGGATGCATTTTGTGTAGTTTCTAATTCACAAGTTTGGCATCAGGATGCACAACAAGGTGGTTTACAACCAAGGCATGGTCCAAACTTGGCATGTCTAAATAGGACCAAGAAAATATGTCAACAAATTCCCTCAAAGGGTCTTTAAAGATTTGATGTTCTTCCTTAGTGAAGGATGCACCTAATTTGATCCATTTTACGTTGTCTAGAGTCCCGATGTTGACTTATGTGGTATCTTCTATGAGGAGAGTCAAGCCATCCTCCAAAATGGTTGGAAATGATTTGAATTGGCCTACAACTGTAAAGTCCTTTGTTTGAACTAGGTCTTCAATATCACCTAAACAAGATGAATATGAATCTCCCAATTATAGAGATGGCCATGTTACAAATACTATTATAAATTCTTATGCAATTTAGTCAAAGGCATGTTGTTTTGTAAAACTAAACTCAAACCCAATATAAATTTCATCATTGGTGGTCTCTTGAGCTTAATTCAAGGAAAGGTGACCACCCCCATCTAATTTTGCCTAAAATAGGTTCACTAGAAGACTAGCCTTTCTCTTTAGTTTTACCCTAGTCCAAAAGTGACTCAAATAGGTTGTCATTTTGGGACATCAATGTTTTAATCTTTTATTTATGGCTAAGGGTGTTCACCCATTCTCTAAAATATTTTGTAGGATCCAATTTGATAGAGAACCCTTATTTGTGGTCTCCCAACATAACATTGTCTCTTAGGCCTAATAAATCACAAAAGGCATCATCATTCTCAAACTCATCTATAATCACTGTGGATCATTATTAGTCCCAGGCTATAATTTGAGGTTGATATAAAAGAAGTGAGTTATGTCAGATAATTAGGGTAATGGTATAAATGTCATGTGGGTCAAACAAGTGAGTATTATTAATGTCTTCATAAATATTATGATCAAACTCTCTTTCACTACAAGCATCATCATAATTAGACATTGGTGTTGGAATATGAATGAGATATGTGTGGTCACCCCTAGGCAATTTAAATCTAAGACCACAAGTTCCTTTGTATTGAGTTATAGAAATTGGTTTAAGATTACCCTATTGATTTGGACTGAGGCCTCCACCTTCATAGGCTTGGTTCTCCATGATCATGTTAAGAATAAGATATTTGGCATTTTGTAGTAATCATCCAATTTGTTATTGTACAACCAGGATTCATCATTGGAAAGTAGGTCTTATTTTTGTCCAGTGGTTGATGTGAAAATTATAGGATTTTCACTATGATGTTTTCCCTTTCCCTTTCATTTCCATTCCATGCAAGGTGGTTTAGTTTTAGGTCTTCCATAGGACTTGGGGTTTTATGTAAGCTTGGCAATGTGAAACATGTCATGAGTTAAATACTTTCCTAAGCCATTATCTGAGATGGTAAAATGATTATACATTTCAAGAGGAGATATATGGGAAGATGAATCAAGTATATATTGGTCTATATAATTGACCTCTAGTAATTCAACAATTATTTCTTTATCTTTGTCCTTTTTGGGAACTGGATCTAGGCTAAAGTGATAATTGTAACTTCCATGTTTAGCCTCCATTTTTTTGTAATTTCCATAAGGATACAAATATCCATTGATGGTAACTTATTTTATTAAGTGAGATAACTTGAGAATTTGGTGCAATGTTAAGGATTGCACAAATTTCATGTATCTAAGGTCTACCCAAGAGCAAATTATAAGATAGATCTAGGTCTAACTCATGGAAAAGTGTATCATGGGTCAAGGGACCAATGATAGTTGATAAACTTATGGTGCCTTATGATTCCAATTATTCATTATCATAGTCCTTGATAGTAATTTTTTATGACTGTAGATCGGTTGTTGTATATATGAGATGTTTGATGAGTTTCAGAGACAAAATATTCAAGCCTAATCCATTGTCTATGAGGACACATTTGGATTTATGCCATGTTATGACAACTTTAATGTATAAGGGATTGTTATGGAGAGGGAAAAGGGAGGAGATATTTATTTGCTCAAAGGTCAACTATTATCCTAGGGTTATATGTCCAACCAAAGCTTGGAATTTATCTGGGGTTATGTCATTTGGAACCTAGGATTAGTCAAGAAGCTCTATTAAGATGTTATTGTGGATAGTAAACATATGAAATAAATATAAAATGGATAAAATTGTTGGTGTATTTTGGAGTTTTACCATAATTTAATACAATGTTTCCTTAATAGTGGTATATGGATTATTCCTATCAAGGACAATGGGTTGGATTAGTTCATTGTTAGGGGGTTATGGGTCAGGAATGGTAATCTTTGACCATCAAGTTGTGATTACACAATTAGAATTAGATCTAGGACCATTGTTGCTAAAAAATGATGATGGAAAGGGACCAAATAGAACAATTCTTGATTGTTAGTGTACATGGTTATGGTCATGGGGAAATGATGAGTTATAAGTATAAGGTCCTAAAATAGTAATCCCTATTTAGTGTTGTGCTTGTTTGTAGTCCTAGGTCAAGGAAGGATTATTGGTATAGGTTAGTTGATTGTAATTATTTGGAAATGGTCCTATTCTATTAACACTTGGTCTAGGATTAATTATGATGGTGGAAACACGACCTCCTACAATATGACCTACAACTTTGGTGTAGTCATGTGCAACTGCATGGTAAGTCTATTGGTTATTAGAATTATTCTATCTTTGGTTCTTCCCATTCAGTTAATGTTGTTGTTATTGCTCTTGATATTATTATTGTTATCAAAGTTATGGATATTTTTGTTAATATTGATCTAGCCTTCATTGTTCTTATTTTTTATTGTTATTGTTATTTTACAAAAAAGGGTTTTAGTAAATACCTAAGTTTTGATTGGATGTAGATGCTCTATTATCCAATGTAATCTCCCCATTTTCCAATATATTTTTAATGTGGTGTTTTATCTACACACAATGGCATAGGTTATGTCTATGAACAGGATGTTATTCATAGAATTCACTCTCTTTATACCAATCTAGATATGGAATACCCTTAGGATAATGCTTCAAAATTTTCCAACTAATTATGTTAGCTGTGGCTAGCTTGTGAAACATGGCTTTAATAGGTTCTTTGAGGTCATTGATGACTCAATGAGTAGGGAAATTTCTTCTTAGAGGAGGGGCTTGCAAAGGAAGTGGTTTTTGCATTTGTGGAGCAGGTCTAGATTGATGTGAAGGATGTGCTTGTTCAATGGGTTATTGATGAGGAGTAAGCTACATTTGTGACATAGCTTGAGTAAACGGTGTTTGCACCATTTGTACATGACATGACTCAATTAATATATTTCCAATAAAATTCTTATTATGGTTGAATTTCTTAGATTTTTCATAGTTACTGGTCTAGGATGGTGCTAATGTTTATGCTTGGACTTGGTTTTGGTTCTGAATTTAGTTCAAAAAGGTTAGATTGATAATCCCTTTATTAATAAGGGCATTTTTAATTATCAAACATTTTTAAATGATCTCTTTTAAAGTATGTGCACACTAAATATCTAGATGATAGGATATCTCATTGTGCAAAATTTTAATAAACATAGAATCTAATTGTTTATCTCGTAAGCTATGGGTGAAATGACTAGCAAGTGCTCTCCATTGTTGTAGATAGCTTGTGAAATTTTCATTGACTTTCTACTTGGCCTGAGTTAAATCCACTAATGAAATCTCACGTTAAATTTTATAGGATAAATTCTACATAAATTTGTTTAAGAGTTCATCAAAAATAGATACATAATTATTTGGCAATTTGACAAACCTCTCCAAAGCCTATCATGTTAGAGTTCAAGGAAACAGAGGAGTATGTGAATGTCAATATAAGCCAATGGTTGAAAGCAATATAGAACTTTATAAAATTTTCCTTAGGGTCTCTTTTACCCTTGTATTTATCAAATTTAAATGGTTCATACCCTAGAAGAAATGGTATCTATAGATACTCCATGTTAAATGGGTATGAACACACATCATCTAACTTAAACTTCTTGATCTATTTCCCTACTTGAATGGTGGCAATTGAATCCTTCATTTTATATGGTTATTTTTAAAATAACTATATGGAAAATTTGGAGAAGATGTTGGCTAGGAGGTCAAAGGTGGATTACCTTAACTAAGGTATAATGGAGGAATTGTTTGTTGTGGAAAGTTGGGATCATTTACGATCCAAAGTTGTTTATTAATTAGTTTGTTTAGTTTTTTGTTTTATTCAAGATATTTACCCATGTGTTGGTTTTATAACCAAATTCATCTCTCATAATATTTTTAAAGCTTATTTTGTAAAAAAATAAAAATGTTTATTTGAGCTGAGTATATTTTCTAGAGTTTATTCCTCCAAGATCTAAAAGCCATCAGTGGTATCGGAACCATGGAAAAAAATTAAAGGAGGAGATTCTTGTTTGATAATAGTGGACATCTATGCTAAATAAAAGCATCATATCTTTACATTGAATAAATATTCAATTAGAAAGCCACATTTCACAACCTACCACTCTGGAGGTTAAAAACAAAGTGGGGGCAGTAATCAGATACATAAAATGTAGTCTTTGTTGAGTTATGTTGGTAGTTTCAATTTTTTTTCAAAAGCTCAGTTTTTGACTGAGCACAAAAATCTATCTCAAACCTTGCATTTAAATATACTTGATTTTTTACTATAAGGATTTCATTGTTGAAGAATAGAATATATTATTGAATATAAGGATTTCACAATTTTTGGAGGAATTAATTCAAATACCAATGCATTTGTATGGCATAGCGTAGCAACAATTTTTTTTTTGGTAATAACTTGGTGCAACAAACTTTAGAATAAGATTCAAATACTTCGACATATATTTGGAAGTAGAGAGCATTCACAAATTATTTTAACCTATACGTAACATCTACAATTATCTCATTGAGGCTTTTAAAAAGGCAAGTTAACCAATTCTTACAGAGGATGTATTGAAGCCTATGTAGAAAAGAGGTATGGATTCCCGGATAAGTATTTAATAGCTTTAAAACCATAATATTTTAATCTTAAATGTTGAAATGGATCCCACAATTAAAGAATTTTTTAGAAAATTAATTTTTTTAAAAGTCTAATCACATGGTTTGGTGAAAATTTATATCATATACTTTTAATTTGAAAAATCATGCTTATATAGGATTTAATGATTTTTAAATGTAACAACCCCACTAGGTTAGACATAGAAATACATGATTTTAATTTTAATTTAACACATATACAAAATATTACACAAGGTGATAATAGTAACTATAGAGAGGATTACAAAGCAAGTTAGTAAAACATTAGTCCATAAATAATGAAAAATGCATAAAGAACTAACTAACTAAGTCTATCTATTCCTATGGGAATTACAAAGGATAGCAAGAAAAAAAAGAAAGAAAGTAAACATTATATTACCTTCCCAAATGAATTCATCATACCCATGTGGCTCAAAATTATGTTCTCCCTTGATCAAGCATCCTTGTTTTTGTCAACAAAGGTGGTAAACTCCTCCAATGTCCCAAGAACACTCCATAAAACCTAGGCTCATGATTCCAAATCACTAAAATAGTCTATCAATGAAGCTTGAAAACAAAATCAATGATCAAATGCAAAGGATTATGGAAATAATTTAACATTATAACTTTGTAATATTTAAGCTTAAAATTCATGTCCATGGCCTCTCTATTTATATATTTTTGAGATTGGTCAGGATCAACCATGACCGTCCATCTCAAGATTGAGATGTGTGGCCATGGATAATCCTAATATTTGGAATTAAACTCATAAATATCCTCAAGATAAATAAACATTAAAGAGGCATGGGAAGCATTAACTAGGCATGGGTGACCCATAATCCTGATATTTTATGCACTTATGGCTTGATGGATGCCACCCCATAGATGATGTCACTAGGTGATGTAGATATTCAAAATCAATTTCTAATAATGAGATATTCAAAAATATATATGGAATTCTTACTTAATCTCTTAAATTAGATTAATTATCCTACGTAAGTTTAATCAAGTTTAATGCAATTCTTTGGAAATTGATGCACAATTAATCAAAATGGTCAAAAACTCATATTATTGGGTCATAATTTGAATGGAGAGGAACTAGAAGGCAATTTTAGATGAATTGGAGTTGTATTCCCATTTAGGATGTTTCCAACACCAAATAACAAAGGTACGTGATGTGTACCAATGAATTAGAAGAACAGAGTGATCTAGAGCACTAAATGGTGAATTTTTCATTTTGACTCAAAATGATCTGATCAAAGTTAGCTGGCCCATAAAATTCATTACCCTATTTTGGGATACTTTGACCTAAATTATCACTTTTACATGACAATTTTAAACCATTTATCATGTTTTATGGATTTTGATCTAAAATGTACATTTGAGTGTAATTTGAGTAAGATTGAAAATTTCAACACAAATGGTGTTAGGAATTGGATGTCTACATTTTGCCCCTATTTCAGAAGGCATAGTGAGACATTCAGGTGAAGCAACATCCCTTCAAATAAAATATTTGTCAACAATAATTGGAATAGACCTATGATAACCCCTCAAAAGGACATACTAGGATGAAATAAATGGATGGACTCTCGAAAAGAGAGAGAAAGTGAAAGGATTAACCCATGGAATAGATCACATCCAGATGAGCTAATGATTGCACATGTGATTACCATCAATGATAAAAATATAATTAGAGTTATAATAGGCCCCATAGATGGGGGTAGTGGGAAAGATACAAACCATAAATGTAAGGGACACACTTTTAAACATACCCAATTTAAGAGTACAAGTTACACGCTTACGACATTGATCAATCCTGAGACAAGTTGCACACTTAAATATTACCATCATGGGCATTAGTGTGGAGAGCTTGGAATTAATAGAAAATTGAGAATGTTTTGTTTTAGGAAGGGAAGCACCACTATAATGGGGTCTCCAAAGAGAAGATAATAAGAAGTACTCCAGTAGAGCAGATTTGATCGTGATAAAATAGTTTTGCCCTAGTAGAGAAAATTTTGATCATTGATAAAGAATAAATAATGATTTTGCCTCTATAGAGCTGATTTTATTCAGATGTGGTTCTGATGTTAGGCCCTAACATGGGCAATTAGCATGCAAAAATGGCTAAAGTATATAACTGAAAAGATAGGTTAAAGTGAGCAAGTGAAAATGTACATGCAATGGTGTAATGGCTTAGAAATCCATATAAAACCAAGCATATGAGAATGCACAAAGTGATGAGAGAGATGAAAAGAAGAATGGAGATAGCTGAGCTGACTTTAATAGAAATTGAGCACTACCTACATAGTTCCATGGACTCATGTTCCAACATGAACTTTAGGCCAATGTAATTCACCTAAGTTTGGGAGAGAATGGAATGAGAAATGATGAAAAATGACCAAGAATTAATTAGATTTATAATGTATGCAAAGAGATGCACATAGAAGCATAGACAAAGAAGCCTGAAATGCATGCTACCTAGAAGCCTAATTCTATATAATGAGTCTAGGTTTTGTAAAGTGTTCTTGAGAATCGTTCATCAGAGCTGATGTTGACGTTAAGGCTTTGAGACCTAAGCACAAAGTGCATGCTATAGAAAAATAAATTAGGAATCATAAGTATGAATAAATTATAATGACATAAGATTACAATTGTACTGAGCTAGTTCAAATGTGAATACCTATAACTAAGGATAATGGTAAAACAATGACTAAAACTAAAGTTATAATGATTTACATTTAAATAAAAAAGCAAAGATAAAGAAAAAGATAAACATAAATGACCTAGCTTGAAATCAAGATATGATCAATCAAGACTTAAGTAGGAATAAAAATGTTTAAAAACAAAAAGCAAGAACATCTTAACGACATGACATCAAGATATAAATAGTCAAGATCCATGTAGACCATCAAGTTATTATTGAACACAAAAGAGAAAAGCAAAATCAAATAAAAAAATAACACGTCAAAAATAATCAAATAAATAAAATGGTCCAAGAACAATGTAATAACATAGGATCAAGATATAAACAATCGAGAACCATGTGAATCATCAAGATGTTCTGAAACATAAAAGAGATAATAAAAAACAATCAAAGAAACACAAGACCAAGATGAGACAAGAAGTATGGAAAAGGAGATGTGCAAAAGCACAACAAAACACAACAAAACACCAAGAGAACTAAAAACACACACAAACAAAAACCAAGTTAGTGTAGTTTAAAGACAAATGTTCATGTATGTGTGGTAGAGGCATTACTTTCCACCATGTCATAACAAAGAAAAATGACATGATAATTATTCCCTAATTAAAGAGGAACAATGGTAGAAGAAATGGGGGAAGAGAAAAAAAGGAAGGGATAGGGTAAGCTGACTCTAGATATATAATACAAGTGGATGTTGCCTACATAGTTCCATAGATGCATGTTCCAACATGAACTTCAGGCCAAATGTAATTCTCCCAAGAAAAGGGATAGAAAAAAAATGATGATTAGACCAGCATGATTAATGTTATAGAAGAAGTGGAAGATACGAAAAAAAATGAGAATGGTCTATCAAACAAGAAGCTGTTGAGATGAGAAAGAATGATCTTGAAAAATGCCAAGTGTGTGGGATAAGATGAAATGAATTGGTGTTTCTATGCTTTTAAAATGGTAAGAGCATAGCATGGTGGAATGGGAATGTACAAATGTATAGAAGTGTGAGATAATGTTTTTGTTCTTTTATGGATCATGTTCTAATGTTTTTGGTATTTTCAAAGTATTTCTAATGTTTTTGGTATTTTTGGGATAAAATATGCACAAAGTGGGACCATCTAGTTGAGGAGATGCACAACTTGAGAGTAAAGGTTCTAATAAGATAGCTAAGCTAGCTACAATGGCCCATGCTCACAAATCAGCCAGAGCAAGGGAAAGGGGTGATCAAGATAACCTCAATAAAAATTAAGCATTACCTATATAGTCCTAAAGGACCTCAAGTCAATGTAGTTCAAAAAACATGGTTCCTGGATCTCAATGGTATAATAATGCCTAAAAAGGGTCTATAGGGTTGTCCCCAAAAGATGAGGCATAGTAATGTAAAATGAGTGAATGATAGATGAAAAATGGTTTTCTTGCTCTTACTAACAGGGAGATGCACATCTTAGTCAATATGTGAGACAAAAAAAATGATCAGCTATATAAGTTGTTATCCAACACCCTTTCAAAATAACTACTCTATTAAGAACTTGTTGTTGATCTGGACCTCAATAATGTGTTCATGATCTTCATAGATCATTGATTCTGCTTCCTTCAAACATCAAAATAAGATATCCTTATAACCTCGATAAAGGAAAGTGTTGTCAGTGATGGTAAATAATGGTGGGATAAATGAGATAAGTGGGTAATAAATAGGTGGGTGATAATGGAATGTATAATGAATGGGAAACAAATGAATATCAGGATTTTTAGTCACATGTAATGTTGCTTATGCTAGATTTGACATAATTTTGGTTATGGTAGGGTTGAAGACCTCTAAAGATGATCTCAATAGGACCATTAGATTGTTATGTTGCTTAATCTTGAGAGTATCTACTATCTAATTATGTTGTAGATTGGAAGCTATTTTTATTTGATCTTTGATATTATCTTCAGTAAATAATGAATAAATTTTGTGCTTAGCTATTGGTGCCTCAATGAAATTTTCACCAATAAATTTGTTCTAATCATCCCATATCACCTCCAAGAAGGCTTCACAAAGAGATGTTAACATTTTACTTTGATTATCTTCTAGTGCCTTCAAAAATGTGTCACTAAAAGATGTTGAGTTTGATCTTTACTTATCCCCTAGCACCTCCAAAAAGGTTTCACTAGGAGATTATTCTTATTCTAAATGAATGTGGTCTTGATCCCCCTAATATTCTACAAATGATATGTCACCACAAATGTAGTTCAACAAAATGTGATTCTATTTGTCTCGATCGACACTTATGGGAGGTGGAATGTCAATATAATGACTATGTTGGTGGTAATAATGGGATGGTGAAAGGTAGCACAATCCTCATAGAAGATACTAGGAGAACTTATGTTGATGTTGAAGTAATTATCCTCAAAAACTATAGAAGGATCACAAATATATTTAAATTAATCTGCAAGGTAATTGTAACCAATGTTGTAACAACCAATACTATAATCTATTTTTGACTCTGATTCTGAAGCAAGGGATTCTGAATCCAATGTCACAATTGATGTCGATTCTATTTTTGATGCTAAATCTAATGTCAGTTCAGAAATATAACCTAACTCTAATATTGATCCTTCATCTGATATGGTTGTTTTGATAATGTTCTATTGAATGCTGAATTTTTGACAAGTAGTGGCATGTGATGGCATAATGGGTTCAATAAAAAATTAATTCATCTTGGAAGGGTTTAACATAGACTAACTCATCTAAGTGAATCCCCTCAAAAAGAGGGAACCACTCAAGGGATGTCTTGACAAAATCATGTATGTCAAAGTGAAACTCCTCAATGAGTGGGAAAATATCAAGAGATAACTCTATCGAGTCTAACTTGTCAAGGATATGAGGCTCTTTAAAAATAAGTAACATATGAATAGGTAACTTATCATAATTTATCTTGTCACAAATGGGTGTTTCAACAATAAAATGTTGGTTTTGGTTCATAATTGGTTGCAAAAGATCAATTTTGAACACATTTTGATCCTCATAATATGGCTTTTGAAGAGGTAATAGTTCTTGTTTAGGCTCAAAGATCATCATAGAGTTTATAAAGTGGGGAACATTTGGTTTAACGAGAATAATTGTTTGTGGTTCAATAATGGACTCTCCAAAGATTAGACTATTGAAGAAGGGATCAAAAACAATTGGTTCATAAAATGAAGGTTTTTCAACAATAGGTTCATCAAAAAATAGTGATGGGTCATGAATGGTAACAACTAGATACCTCTTAGTTTGGTTGCTTGTGCAAACCAAAGGAGGAGGTCCTAAAATGGTAATGATTGGACATTTCTTAGTTTGGTTGCTCATAAAAATCAAAGGAGGAGATCCTAAAATGGTGATCTTGGAATGTTGTGGATTTTGATTACTTACACAAGCCAAATCATCCAAGTCTTCTTGATAAACCCAATCATTCCAATCATGAGTTGGAACATAAGTTGGATCTTGACTGTGTTCCCATGACTAATTGTTGTGAGGTGGATAGAAATTTTTCTCACAAACCATATTGTCACCATATGGGTCTTGACTAAAGTCCTAAAAGTCATTTTGTGTGGCCATTCTATCATAAGTTGGATTATCCATGACTACACCATAAGTGTAGCTAGACATATCTATATTTAATGAAAAGATCTAAAAATAGAAAGACTTAAAGTTCTACAAACTTTGAAAAGTGATGTTTAAAAGAAAAAAGATTCAACCTTGGTTGAAAGGGTGAAGCTGCATCTCAAAAGTAGTTTGTGTTGATATTTGGCATAAAATAACCTAACATCAAATGTCTAACATCAAAGGTTTTTGAAGAAAGGTTGTATTTTCCCAAACAAAGTCACAAAAAATGATGAGGATAGGCACTCAAACAAACAAATAATCAATAGTGTTTAAAATTGGTCAATCATTTAACTAAAGTTATGAAACCCAAAAGAAAAAGATATGTGTACTAACCCCACAAGTTAAGGCTTAAACATAAATCAATTAATGTTTGGATCCAAACTTGACAAGGTTAATTAACCATGCAATGTTGAAGACTAGAATTGGACCAAACAAGCTAGACAAGAGCAGACAACATAACGACACATAAACAAGGTCAAAATAGTATACATGACATGGTTTGAAATAAATAGTTTTTGATACAATGGTAAACAAGTTCTTGAAATAAATTGAGTAGTTTAATAGTGTAACCATGCTCAAAAGATGTGGTCAACTGTTATGTTTCAAAAGACTCAAAGGCAAAAAAGATTTGACATGATTTGGGTAGCATAACTCTACCCTTCTTAACTCAAATACATGATTTTGGCATGGCTTATGAAAAAACAAACAAGTTTTAGATTCAAAGAATACCAAGCAAATAATGACCAAAATACATTAAGTATAATCATCCAAATCCTAGCAAGGGTATGGCAAAATGGGGTTCACTAAAACTAATTGGTTTTTGATCATTCTAGGGGAATCAATTACACAATGACTTTCACATAAAATGATGCAAAATATAAGCACAAAAATTGGGTGACCATGACATTGGATAGTTATAAAAAGGTCTAGTCCTTTTTACAACCACTACATCCTACTATTCACTCAGTGTAGTGCGATGTCCAAATGTAGATACGTCCATGTGTAACTCCAATTAGGATCCAAATGAATTCAATGTCGGGAGATGAAATCCTAGGTTAAAGCTTCCCTAAAGAACTCATGGGAGGTACTGATGTCCCCTTTGCAAGCCAAGTTTGCATAAAATAGAAAGACTTTAGGGTCATTGTCAAGATCACCCAAACTTTAATGAGTTTTTGGGGAGTGCTTTAGAAAACATTCTTTCTAAGCCTTGGAATAGTATTTTTGCAATAGGAATTGTGCTTTTAATTCTAAGGGTTCCCTATATGGAACAAATGGAAGAGCATACATGCAGCATCCCTTTTTTTACCAAACAAAATTTAACTTAAACAACTAAGTAAATATAAAATACTTGGAAAGGTGAGTTTATTTTTAAGCCCAAATGAAAATGAGGTGGTGCTCATTTGACCCCTTGGTCTTAGTTGCAAACTTTAAAAACATTCACCATAAACATCTAAATTTTTTTGTTAACACCAAAATAAGGTTCCTAATGAATTTTTAAGCGTGCAAAAAGTGATCTAAACATGTTTTTCGCAAATGCCAAGCTTGTTCCTACATTAAAAATTTTAGCATATCCTTTAGCCTTGATTTTTTTTAGGTTTGAAATAATGAACTTTAAAAAAAGACCCCTCGGGTCTATGTTTTAAGAAAAACATAGTGACTGACATCAATTATATAATCGATGATGGTTACATTTTATAATCAATGACAGTTATCTAACCAACATCGGTTATACCAATGTGACTGACGACAGGTATCCAACCGATGTCAATTTTACTAACTGATGTCAGTTTTACTAGCTGACATCAGTTACTATGTAAACCTATGTCAAACAAAAATGGCAAAATAAATTTAAAAAATCAATTTGCAAGAGTTTGAATGATCCAAATGATAATTTTAAAGATATAAAATGATCTTCTTCATGTGTGGTATGTGTCTCGTCCCACTGGGCATGTCAAGATGTAGAGAGGATTACAAAGCAAGTTAGTCAAAAATTAGTCCATAAATAATGAAAAATGCATAAAGAACTAACTAACTAAGCTTATCTATTCCTATGAGAATTACAAAGGATATCAAGAAATAAATGAAAGAAAGAAAACATCATATTACCTTTTTAAATGGATTCACCATACCTATGTGTCTCAAAAGCATTTTCTCCCTTGATCAAGCATCCTTGTATTTGTCAACAAAGGTGGTAAACTCCTCCAATGTCTCAAGAACACTCCATAAAACCTAGGCTCACGATTCCAAATCACTAAACTAGTCTATCAATGAATCTTGAAAACAAAATTACTGATCAAATGCAAAGGATTATGGAAATAATTTAACATTATAACTTTTCAATATTCAAGATTAAAATTCATGTCCATGGCCTCTCTATTTATAGATTTTTCAGATTGGTCAGGATCGACCATGACCATCCATCTCAAGATTGAGATGTGTGGCCATGGATAATCCTAGTATTTGGAATTAAACTCATAAATATCCTCAAGATAAATAATTATTAAAGAGGCATGGGAGGCATTAACTAGGAATGGGTGACCCATAATCTTGATATTTTATGCACTTATGGCTTGATGGATGCCACCCCATAGATGATGTCACTAGGTGATGTAAATATTCAAAATAAATTTCTAATAACGAGATATTAAAAAAGATCTATCAAATTCTTACTTAACCTCTTAAATTAGATTAATTAGCCTAAGTAATTTTAATCAAGTTTAGTGCAATTATTTATAAATTTGTGCACAATTAATCAAAATGGTCAAAAAGTCATATTATTGGGTCATAATTTGACTAGAGAGGAACTGGAAGGTGATGTTAGATGTGTTGGAGCTGTATTCCCATTTAGTATGTTATGAACACCAAATAAAAAAGGTACATGATATGTACCAATGAATTAAAAGAAAATAGTGATCTAGAGTACTAAATGATGAATTTATCATTTTGACTTAAAATGATCTAATCAAAATTAGCTGGCCCATAAAATGCATTTCCCTATTTATGGATACTTTGACCTAAATTTGCACTTGTAAATGACAAGTTCGAACCATTTAGCACATTTTATGTATTTTGACCTAAAATATGCATTTGAGTGCAATTCGAGTAAGATTAACAATGTCAACACAAATGATGTTAGGAATTGGATGTCTACAATAATAAGACTATTAAATCACATAATATTAATCTCTAATATTATGAGAGGACACGTCATAATGTGAATATAGAAAGTAATTACATTAACTCAACTACATCTAAAACAAGTATACAACCATCGTTGTTTTTTTTATAAAAACAAGTAATTAAAAATCTTCATGATAATACTCACTGATGAATATAATACAATGTACATATATATACATGGCACCTCAGAGCATGAGTTCCCCAAACTCTCTAGTATCTATGGCAATCTCAAGTGTCATCTCCAAAGTAGTACTATTGTGGGGAGGGAGAACATCATTTGAGCACTTTTCCACACCAACCACAGACCAATGATCCCCTACACAATCTCCCATCATGGAATTCCCCTCTCTTCATAGATGAGTAGATAGTGATAGCATGGGAATCTAGAGAGACTAGCAAGTACCTGTGTGTTGTATGATTCTAAACTAAACATGTAGTATATCATAAAATTCTATTATATTGTAAGATATCACACAATCATGTGAATCATACTCATCAAAAGATAATGTCTCACTACACATACTTTGAACCAATTTTTTTTAAATTATAAATAATAATGTTCTAGATCAATCAAATTCATACACACCATTTGATCAGACTGCCTTCATCTGTCATTGTGAGACTAGTAAGCCAATGAAATCCATCTCACTCCTTACTCTAAATTAGCAATGTAGATTTGTCAAATACAATTAAACCATAATATTCATTTTATTTACATCCTACTTATCAAATACATCATATACTATGATATACATAGGAGTAACCAAAACATACATTTATTCCATCAAACACATGAATGAATCTTACATTAATTTTTATCCCATACTAGAATTAATGACTACAGTCTATACCATCCAAGTAAAATATACATAATTGTAGATTTAAACTACCATAATTTGCTTTCAAACATACTACACCTATGATAACCCATATTATCATAGTCTAGTATTCCAAGACATAACTACTAATTTTTCTAAAAATAGTCATATAAAGTAGTCTTAAGATCATAGAAACATAAACAATTATACAAGTAACTATATATAAAGAAGAAATTCATAGTTCCCATGGAAAACAATAACATACCAACATAGCATTAATTAAAATTTCAAGGGTTGCATGCACACATACATAAATACTTACCAATTGTTATAAAACATGCTATCCATAGCAACAACTAGCATGTATACAACAAATCAGTCAAATGTAGATGTAAGTCTAGGCATAACATTTACAGTATGTACCATCCATATATAATATACTTTTATTATGTAGTTCTCTATGATATCCCATATTATCATAGGTTCCCAACTACACAATAACACATAATCCAAACTTACGATTTCAAGAAGCAAGTGATACACATACATAATAGCAACTAAGCAAGTACAGAGCTATACCACTCAAGTATACCTTAAGTCTAAACTGCTTACTAGTATTTAAATAAATATAACATATTAGTACACATTATGATATATTTATTACATGCTAAATTTGACAAATCATTAAAACATATTAACATCTACATAATATGTGCCACACACAAGTATTCAATATGGAATACATATAAACTCACAACCAATAAATCACTTATAGAGAAATAGAAATTACAAAAAAATGTTATGACATTCATATATACATCTTTTTTTGTCCTCTATAAGATTATTTCCAAAGGTTATAGTTTTTTGGTTCCAGATATCTTAAAGACTTACTCAAATCATCTTTTATAAGCATAAATCCTATGTACGGTTATTACATACCACAAGTAGTTGTTCTAAAGTTATGAAGATATTGAACCATTATTAATTTATAATTTAAAACAAGAGCTCCCTAAAGGAATTTATAACTCTATTTGAGGATCTCAAATCATATACTTATCTCCAGATAATGAAGACCCTTGCCAAGTTGTAAATATGTATCTATTGCTAAATTTTAAGTTAGGAGCCCAGGTCTTATTTGGTGTAATTTCACAACTCTCGATTCCCAAGACCAAATCTTATATTTTACAATTTCTCAGTACCCAAAGTTTCTAAAGTATCAATGTCCCCTAAAATTATAAATACATACAACTATGGTTTAATAATATCAATTATCTCATAATCCCCATTATACATTAAATGGATATGATCCCATTAACCATCTGAGATAAAACATAAGATCAAGATCCTCTATAGTAATATTGGAATCCATGTGAACATATATCTTTATTAAACATAATTCTATAGTTATTAATCATTTGAGTAACTATAGATAGAGGAGCACACTCCTATAGCATAAGCTAGTAGGCAATGGTATATATATATATATATATATATATATATATATATGAAGTTTAATATATATGAACAATAGGTTTTGTACTCCTAATTTTAAGCATTTCATAGTTTACTATCATAATCAAAAGGTAATTAAATAGGGTCTTGGTAAATTTAATATTGTAAACTATACTCAAATTCTTACATCTTCAATTTTTATATTACATTTCTACTATAGATAAAATGTCATTACAACTCTTCTACTCCACTACTTGTGGTTATTGGTCAACCACAGTTAACATTGCAATTTTATCAGACGTAATTAGAGCCTATAGTAGTTTAATTTAGTATCTCAAATCTTACATATACTAGAGGGATTATTTCCATATTCAAGAATTATATTCTAATTACAACTCTTAGCAATTCTATACAGGTAGTATCCTATATCAATGTGACCAAGTGTTAGTATATTCTTCACATATTTAGTAAAATACTATTTACTAGCTAGTTAAAAATCAAACATATATACAGTGGGCAAACATGTATGTAACAATATGTTTTTTGACATATTCTAGAGTATTATGCTTACTTTCTCTACCTAGAACTCAACACTCACTATGCCCAGCTAGCCTAACCCATGTTTAAATGAATCTCAAAATGAAATAAGTTACTTATGAAATTAAGTATGTTGAATTATGTATTATTGATACCATAACTCATTAATTTTAATATCGACATTGTTTGTTAATTTTCATGCTTAGCGAATTAACAAACCTATGAGAGACATAAATACACATATAGATCATCCTATTTTTAAAACTTTCAATATATAAGCAGCTTTTAAGGGATATGCAAATCATCCAACATAGGTTCAAGTCATTGGCTAGTATATTTATTTATCAAGGAATATTTACATAATTATGCTAATGCATATTTAATTCAACTAGGTAATAAAATCATTATATATATCAATAATTCATTGATTATTTAGAAAAATCATTGAACATATTCATCATACTTGTAGCTGGATAGTAGAATATTTATTTTAGTTTATTTCTTGGAAAAATAAGACGTATTATGACCAAGTTTAACTTGGTGGTGGGGAATTTTTTAGCAAGGGTAGCAAATCGGCAATCTCAAAACCCACTATTAAATACCTAACAGCTCTTGTATTTAGTAATTAGTGATTATTAAATCTTTATTTTAGATTTTTTATGTTATAACATTTATCTAAGTCATAAAACATCAATAATTTCTAGCATACTACCATCATACCATATTGTTAAGCATTTTCATCATTATAAAATGATTTGCTAGGCATTTTCAGCATCAAAAAATGATATTATAGGCAAGGATTTTCTATATATATCAAAATGTAGAATTAGTTTCTCCAGACCAAAACATGAATAGATGTTAAAGAAATTATTTTTCTAGTGCTTAGTTATTATTTTATTCTAGGTCAAGTATGCTAACTTCACCACTAATCTTCCAATTTAAAGGCTTTTTCATTTTACATGCATTGATGGCCTTCCCTATTTCACATTTTTCTCTTAATAAATATGAATAAGTTCTAATAGTCAAAACATAGGAAAATGGGTAATTTTTGTAGGGAAAAACTTATATTGGATGTTCCTGTTTCATACTAGAAAACACCATAACAAGAGAACAAACAAAGCTATAAGATGAAGTCAGGGATAAAAATATAATCACATACTTGATCTTATGAGTAATATGAAGGTGTCTAATTCCTTATATTTTCATATGAAGTGCTACACCATTCCTCTCCTCTCCATCCAATTTTGTTAAACTTTGATGATGATCTCCTTTTTCACTTCCGTAATTTTTCTTTTCATAAAAAGAATAGGCGTAACTTACTTTTTAGCTTTCTCTTTTTTATTTTTTATTTTTGTTTTAAATTATTTTAATTTTAGTCTTTTCCTTTATTCTATTTTATTGATTTCTTACTTTTTTTTGTTTTATCTTCATTTAGGATTTAATTAAAACTTTCCTCTTTTTCAATTTTATTTATTTTCTTCAAATATCTAATTTTCTTTCTTTATTTTATATTAATTCCTGGATGACATTAATTAAACCAATTAACTTTGTCTTCCAAGAGATTTTTAGAGTATAGTTATCTCTATAGTATTTTAACAATAATTTGACTTGTTAATTTGGCTAATGCATTTAGTTTTATTTTGCATAATCGACTAAGGATAAACCTGGACTAGCATGCAAGTCAAATCCATGAAACTATTAAACCATGCTATCAAGCCAAGTATACATGACTATCTAATGAAAACGTTATTAAACACACTTTGCTAACCATATAATTTATGCATCTATCATGTGCCAGCTGTCTGTGGTGTGTGCAAGGTATCGGTCTTTTCTTTGTCATCCTTCAACATCTCAATCTACATCACCCTCTTTGATGATGCTCTCCCTTTGTCATACTTTGAGGGATAAGTTTTTGTGCATCCACCTCACAACAAAGTAGGTAGTTAGACCATAAAAGTTTTGATATGCATTTGTCATAAAATATAACTGTAATGATAATAAACATGATCATAAAGTAAACATATACTTCAGCTGCGTGATCATGTAACCTAAGCAACATTATACTGCCCCATAACATTATATATCTAAGCTTAGTTATAAATATCTAATTCTAAATTCATCGGCTATGGATATCCATGGATAATCCAACAAGTTTTCCTAGTGAAAAATTGGAATGTGACATTAAATATCTAGATTGTTTAAAATCAAGTTGGTCATAATACTTACGCTAGTTCATTTTACAAGAAAGAGCTCATGGTTTGAAACCCTTTGATATCATTTTTGCAAAAGGAGTTATAAGGTTAAAAATAAGATTTTCATATAAAATGATGATATAAAGGTGTAATAGGAGTTATAAGGAGTATTTTTTTTGATAAATTTTGAAAATCCTTGTATTCTTTGTAATTAGAAGCTATTTTTTGGGTAAATTCAAAACCCAATATCATTCCCTTCTTTTGACTTTTTTCATCATGGCAAAAATTGTAAGATTAATCTCTAAAAATGGTAAATTGTCAACTAAAAACTAAAAATAATGGAGTAGAAAAATGGAAAACACCCTAATATTTAACGATTTATGGGAAGTCACTAAGAAACAGACCACACCACCAATTAAAGTAGCAAAACTAGTTGAATATTAGAAATGTAGTAAACATGCACTTGCCCTATTGAAATCATCTTACACTGAATATGTTATCATTCATATTGAGGTAGTTAAAATTGGTGCATAGAAATCATTAAAATATTTATATGATAAACAACTTGCATACAAAAATATCGATCTTCTTATTCATCTTTTGAACAATAAACTGGTGGATAATAAAGATGTCTCTAAATATCTTTCAAGCATGAAAACATTGAAATAAGAATATTGCACAATTGGTGGTAAAATTGATGATGATATGTTGATTTCCATCACATTAAATGGTCTTAATTCTACATACACTAATTTTTTTTAAATGCTACATATTAGTGACAATCTTAATGATGCCACATTTGACTCTATTTGTGAGTTATTAACTCACCGTGAGAGATAGTTTGTAAAGAAGAAGAGTAAACCTACTAAAGAAGCTCTCTATATAAAGAATGGGTCCCATCATAGAGATCATCATCATGTAAAATAATATTTTCATAAACACTCTCTGAAACACTCTTTGAGTCATTCTCTGAGGCACTCTCCACACTATTCTAAATGGTCTCCACAGCATTCATATCAATAATCTCCAGGGTCTTCCAAATGCAAGAATCACCACAAACACTCTTCTCATAGTTATTCTAGTGATTCAAATTCTTTTGAATCTCATAGACACAAAAAATAACTCAGATGTTTCAACTGTGATGATATTAGACATCTTAAAAATATATGTCCTTCTCGATGACCCCATTCTCCATGCATAAAATAAAGCTAAAGCAAATTATGTGGGTCATTCTAGTGGTAGACCTTCATGTTACTCTAGTTATTTAGGATATTCTAAGAATTCATCTAATCAGGAGATGTCCCTCATGGCTGAGGTCTATAGTCCTGATGGACATGACATCATATTTTGAGTGATCAGTGATTGGAGGTTGGCAGATTAATTGGAGGTTAGAGGAATATTATATTCTCCAGTTAGCTATTCTCTTAGAGTTTAGGAACATGCTTGAATAGAAATTTTGGTAGCAGTAGTTTTATTTCTTTAATTTTTTTCTAGTTTTGACTTTCGCTCATTTGTTATTCATGACATGGAGCAAGCAGTGTTAGTTGATTTTGATTCTCTTGGTGAATAGATTCTCACCTATTTCCTAATAGGGGGAGAAGATATCGATTTTATTGGTCTTTTATCAATCATCAGTGATAATATGAGTTAAAAAGGGTTTATATCACCTTTAGTGTTGAAAAAAGGTCATCAACATTTTTTATATATCAGGGAGATGTGCCATACATAGTATGGGGTTTGTCACTTAGACATGTTCCTATGTGGGACCTTATGTGGGTTAATGTAGTTGGACATGCTTGATCATGTTCTAGTATAGTATAGTACATTGATCATCATGGATGAGCAATCCTTGATCATGTTCTACTATAATATAGTATGTTTATCATCATGGATGAGCAAGCCTTGATCATGTTCATCAGCGATTTTTTGCCACAACTCATAGGGGTAGGCTTCTTTATGGAGAAACATAGTTTTTTGTTAGTGTTAGAGGTATATTACACCAATTGAAATTGTGATAGAGATCCTTTGATGAATTCAGAGTCATTACTCTAGTTCATTCATCTACTACCCCTTTGGATCAAGAGGGAGTTTGTTGGGATCATTTATGATCTAAAGTTGTTTATTAATTAGTTTGTTTAATTTTTTGTTATGTCCAAGTTATTTACCCATTTTTTGGTTTTATAACCAAATTCATCTCTCATAATCTTTTTAAATCTTACTTTGTACAAAAATAAAAAAATTAATTTACACTAAATATATTTTCTAGAGTTTATTCCTCTAAGATCTGAAAGCCATCATGGAATGTTGGTTTGATTAGGGAATCAACCAGGAATATGCATATGAGGATTGGGATGCAACTATTGAAATTGCATTCATTGTAGTGTGATATTCTAGTTTAGATTTAATATATAGCTCTGGCTTTGAGGTAATTGTGGTTGTGATGAAAGGATATGGTTTAGGCTAAAGTATTGTGCTTATTGAGGTTGAGTAGGGACTTACTACCGACTAGTCAAACCTGGCTAATTAAGGGGAACTTATTGTGTACTAAGGCCTTGTCATTGGATTTATGGCATGTGTTGAACAAAAGGTAGCCTAATTGGTACTTTTTGGATAGTAGTACCTCTTGGTTGCATGAATACTTGTTATGAACTAGACACTTATTATATGTTTTACATTTGTCTTTGACTAATGGACATACATTTTTAATTAATCAATGTTTATGATTTTAAAGGTATATTGGTCTACAATTAGAGATGTATATTTTTCATTACCTATCGAGGTGGAACACTTTTTTCCCACTGTTGAGGTGGCATAGTGTTTGGCCTCTAATTCAGTGGTATATTAGACTGTACATGTTGTTATGGAATATTAGTCATCCCCATTCATCACTTGTTGTTGAGCCAAATAACTAGTCAATGCTTGATTACTTAATCCTTGTAGTTGCATGCTTGATGAAGTAGTTGATTGAGGATTAGAGGTAACTTGATATGGTTGGGAGGTAGGAGTTTTATCCCCCTGTTGTTGTGAGCCATTCACAGTATTAACTAAAGGAACTTGTTACAGACTAGTTATTGGGGTAGTTAAACCACTTTGGCTTAGATTGGAAGACACTTATGTGTTATCCACCGTATTCGACACATTATTTTGTATAGAAGTAATAGTCACTTCTTCAATATATGAGATATTTTACATGTTACCAACTAAAGTACTTTGCATAAATGGGTGTATACATGGATCATCTTGACCTATCAACTCAATCAATATTCTTGTTAAAGGAGCTAACTCTATGAGTGGAATGTTTGACATGGCCATCTTATTAAAATTGTGCACTAGATTAAAATAGGTTTGATATGCCTACTACATTTTTATAAAGTGGTCCTCCATGAGGCCTTTTCCTTTGAAAATCATATATGGGTCTTGATATGACATCGACATGAGAACTTGAGGATGGATAGTAGAGGTTTGTTAAATTATTTGGCTATAAGGAATGTTGAAAGGCACTCTAACTAGACTAGGCAAATTTTCATGGGGGAAGCCTACTAGAAATTCGGTCCCTACCTATGTGGATCTAACTAAAACCTCATCTTTTTTACAATAAAGTGATGATCAAACAAATAAGGATCATATGTTAATGACATAATAACATAATATGGTTGTTGTTGAACTTGTTCTAAAAAAGATGGTATGCTAGTAAGATATTCCATGGTTTGCTCTTGGTCTTGATCCAAATATGGAGGCATGTTAACCAAACAATGGGCTAACAGATCTCAAATTTGTTTCCCAGATTAAGCAGTGTAAGGAGGATAAGGATCCATCTCACAAACAACATTGTTGTTATAGGTGTCATGAATAAAGTCATCATTCATGACCACGTTATCATAACCTAGATTTTACATGGATCAACTATGAGTTTAATGAGACATATCTAAATTAATGATTAACATTTTGTAAAAAAGGCTTAGATTTCTATAAACTCTTAAAAATAAGGTCTAAAAGGCAAATGGTCTAAACTTGGTCTAACTTGGTCTATGGGTGGAGTTGTTTCTCCAAAATGGGCTATGATAAGCTTGGTATAAAATTGTCAAATGTCAAATGTCTAACATCAACTGTATTAAAAAAAAGTCAAGTGGATGGGTAAAATTTAATACCAAACTTAGGTAATAAGTGTTTCAAACAAGTCTAAACTAGATCTAAAAATGAGAAGGGTTTCTAGGTCTTTGGCAACAAGGCACAAAGCTAGGCTCAAAACAACTAGGTATAATAAAAAACATAAAATATGCTAAGACTCTTGGAAACACAACACAAGAGCTAGACTTGAAACAAAGGGGAAATTTTCTAGGTCTTTTGGTAACAAGGCATAAAAGCTAGACTTTTAAACAACACAAGGTCTAAAAGGTAAGATAATTAATCTAACAAATTTGAAACACTTTGACACAAACTAGGCATTCAAATTTAAACATGCAATTGATCATTTAGAAAAATACATTGAACTTTAGGCATACAGAAGATAGATCACTTCCTAAATTTAGGCATCAAAAAATAGTCTTTGAATTGAGCAAGAAAATAACCTAAATTTCACAACCCAAAAGTGAAAGGTGAATGTCTAAGCCAAAATTATGCGAGACATAGGCATAGACCAATAAATTTTTGGATCTGAACTTAACAAGGCTAACTTTTAATTTGATTTAGAAGACCAAGGTTTTCAAAATAGACAACAAGCTAGATAAGAACAAATAGCATGATGGTACTAGGCATAAACCAAGATGTCTTCGAAATTATAATTTGAACATAAGGTAAGAAGTATTTGAAATAATTAGATCAGTGTAATGATGTTATCGTGCTTTAAAGATATGAAAAATGGTTTGTTTTAAAAATTCTAAGGCACAAGACTTGGAATGAAATGGGTAGTGTAATGATGCCCTATTCAAACAAGTGACACACACATAAAAGTTTGATAAACGACTAAGGCAAGTGTGTGATGTCAAATGGATGGAATAACGCTTCTTCAAACATAAGAATGATGTGAAAACAAGACTCATTTTGGATGTGGTATGATAAAAAATTAGTTTTGACATAATACAATGTAAGTAAAGAGGACAAAATGATAAAAACACTTAAATGTAACGTCCTAAATCCTAAAACTGATAAGGTGACATTGTAGTGTCAAATTTCATCTATATACTTTCTCTTGAGAGGACTTTAAGTCATTAATATAAAAAGTAAAATTTCATAAAAAGTAGGATTTTTAGGCCCCCTCTTCTCTCAAGAGTTTGTAAAATAATATGGAACTTCAAGTTACTTGACCTACATCAACAGTATGTCTACAGCAAGTGGGGTTGTCTAAACTATCACTTTTCATTCATTTCTAAATGGTCCCATATGTGTGGATAACACTAGGGTATATCACATCATTTGGATCCATGTTAACCAGCTTGTTGTGAAAATGTATTGTCCTTTTTACAACCATTACATCCATCAATTGCTCAATGTAGTACAATGTCTAAGTTACCCCTACGATCTGAGGCTAAGTACCACTAATAGAGCTTGTTTAACCCCTCAAACAAGCATCTTAGTAGGTCACCCTCAATTTATATACCCTACCATGGAGTGGGATTGAAATGATGTTGGTAGATGAATTATCAGGTCAACGCTTCCCTACAGAACTCATGGGGAGGTAATGAACTCCTGTCCACAAGCCAAAATGCATGAAATAATAAAGTGGAAGTAATTTAGGGTCATTTAGGGTCACCCAAATCTCTTAAATTTTGGGGACGGCCTTAGCAACTTTCCTTCCATGATTTTAGATGAAAGCAATAAATGCAAAAAGTGATCATTTTTTATCATGCAAGTTCCCTAAAGGGGACAGGGGGAAAGCATACACATGACACTCGGATTGCTAAACAAACACTCAACAAAAAACATAAAAATGAAAACTCTTATGAGTATTTAACTAAAGTCTAAGCTCATATTTATAGCACCAAATGAAATATGTCATAAAGTTTGAGCCCCTTGGCATTGTGTTGAAAAATTAAACAAAATAGAAAATAACTTAAGTAAAAATATTTTAAATCACCAAATTCAAATGCAAATTTTACAACTTAGAGTGTTTAAAACCATCTTTTCTTGGTCTTTGGGTCCTACAAAAGATGTTAGGGGGTTCTTGTGCTTAGAATCGAAACATAAGTGGGAAAATGACTTTTGAGTTTTAGCTTTTAGGTTTCAAAAAAATAAAAAATAGTGCAAAATCATAGAAACACAGAGCAATATTTCCACTTTTCCTGTAAAACCGCAACTATTAGCATAAAACTACAAGTTTATTGAAAAATAGAGGGTTAACACAAAATCACAACTATTATAGAAATATAAAAAAAGTTAATACAATATTACTACTCTTAATGCAAAATCATGACACTCCTTATAACACAAAATAGTTAGTCAGAAAATTGCTACAATTAGGCAATATCACTACTTATCAGGTAATACAATAACTACAAAGTCATGATATTATAATATCATGATTTTTCCTATAAAACATAAAGTAGTTAGCAAACAATTATGGTGGTTAGGGATAAAATCACAATAATTAGCACAATACCATGATAGTTAAGGTGATATCGTGACTGTAAATTTGTAATATTACTATAATATCATAATTATAGAAAGCAAAAATGCAAATGTAAAGATCAAAATTGTGATTTTCTATAGAATGTCTGTGAGCCTTCAATTTCCACTTTTTTGATCTGTAAGTTTGGATTTTGACATGAAAATTATTAGGAGGATGTCCAAGGCAGCTTATCAGAAGAACTCTGTCAAGCATTCAATTGAACAAAGCTTCCCCATTTCCATACCAATCATAGGTACATCACATCTACATGTTTGAAGTACTAAATGAGCAGCCCAAGAGCCATATTTTCAAAGTTAAAAATTAGGTTACTGTAGTAATTTCTTTGCACATATTGTATGATTCACAAACAAGCCAACATGTAGGGGAAAACTGCATCAATCTGAGGTCTCTTTTAGAGTATTTTCTATGTAGTAAGTGCTCACTGATAGAGTGTTCTTTGGGGTTGTCTTGACACCATGTGCCCACTAACCCATTTTTATCCAAGGTCAACATGAAGATGAAGAATTAGGGTTTTGAAAATTCATGAGGAATGATAGTCCATGGCCTCGATATTAATGTACTAGAGTGAAGGTGAAGTCAAACCCAGAAGCATATAAGTGGTTGCATCCTTTTCTAGTAGGTATTTCATACAAGATACTTGCATCAAACCTAGATAGTAGCATTGACACAACCATCCCAAGTTGATGTTAGTGTCTAGAGCTCTAGAAGCATCAAATCCAAAATATGATGATTATCCCAAAATCATCCTCCAGATTGCTTTCTACCTATTCCAGATCCAACACCTTGTTAGCATCAGAACTAAGGATATTACTTCTTTGTCATTTTCATATATAGCTTAGTTGTACATTCTATATTTAGCCTATAGTTAGCATAATAAATTCAATGTATGTTTATGTTTGAGTTTATAATTAATTAACCTACTATATATTTGATTATCACTCTTGTGAATTATCATTTCTATATCTTTAACCTTATATACTCTAAAGTTAGGATCCCCATCCAATTTAGGTTAAATAGTATGAAACTCAATATTTTTCTGACTAGTCTTACCATACAGGAACCAATGGAAAATTAGTGTCTTAGGAGTATTTCCAAGCCTCATTACCTTCAATTATTCAAACCACACATTTATCACAAAGAAAAATACTTTCTATATATATATATATATATATATATATATAATGCCCACACCTCATTTATCACGAGGAATACAACAAATATCCCAATCATTGACTGTGTTAACCTCACATTTGTTTAACATTGGCCTAAATAAAATCCTCAAGAACCTTTGGTAATTTATCATAAGAGGCTTTGGAAGTGGCCCGATAGGAATAATAATAAATGTGATCAACCCCCATAATCTTGGTATAAACCTAAAACTTACAAACTAAAGAGAGGGATTTGGATATCCAGTATGCAACCATTTTTTACACTCTATCAATGAAATATTACCACAACATTAAAGGAAAGCTATCAAAATAAAAAGGAATACCAAGAATTTTAATCTCTTTCCCTTATGTATCCACTTCCAATAATAATGCTTAAGTCATTCAGACATACGCATCATGCTCTATCTCTAGCTTTGGGTTTTGGCACATTGTAAACTATAATCTGAGACCTTGTAAAAGATGTCAAGGCAAATAAGAGCCTATTTTAACAAAGTTTCATGTTTGGAGAGAGGGATAAAGTTATCATAAAAAAAATTCATTTGATGAGCTAAGAGGATCGATTAGGAAGTACAATTCCCTTAATGAGTCCTTGTTCCACCATGTGACCAAGAAGATATCCAAACACTTTGACTGCCAAAACATACAAAGATGAAGCCAACATGAAACCTTGTCTACTAGAGCAAAAAATGCTAAATTTGTTAGATTTTTGCCTATTGATAGTGAGGCAAGCCAAATCTTAAAAAAAACTTTGAACTGTCGAAATAAAGAATATGCCAATACCTAAAGCCTTAAGTATAACAGTAATAAAAGGCTACTCAATTCGATCATAAACTTTCTAAAAATAAAGTTTGAGGAAGATGGTCTACTAACAAAAATATCAAGCCCATTCCATTTCTTCCCAAATTACAATAATATTATCCAAGATGTATTTATTCTTAATGATACTAGTTTTCTCTGGTCTAAAGATGGAAAGTAAGATAAAACAAAGACGGTTCACAAGGGCCTTGGTGATAATTTTATAAGAAACATTAAGAAGGGTGATCGGGCACCAATTGGTAATAAACTCCAAGTCATTAGATTTGGGGATAAACTTGATATTTTCTTTATTAATGAGAGATCATAATTTTTTATTTTACATGGCTTATTTGTAAACTTAAAATAGGTCAGGCCCTACAAAGTGTTGAGTAGCTTTATAAAAGTCATGAGGGAAGCCATAAATACCTAGAGATTTGTTACTGGTCATACATTACACTGCATGAAAGAGTTCCTCAAGATAAAGAGGAAAATTTTAGAGTTTTGGGTCTACAAGATAGTTTATGGGCCACCATATCTAAACATTATAGTAAAGTTTGTGCTCTTTCCACCAAATCTTCTTGGGTTTAAAACACCAGATTGTAGTGCTCCAATAAGTCTAAAGATATTTCAAATAAATTGGCAGGGTATTGATGGGAAAGCTTGATGGATTTGATTTTATCCTTATTTTTTTGGCCTTGAGAGACATCAATAATTCCATTGAAGAAGGGTCTCCAAAATTAAGCCAATGAAGACATGCCAAATTTGAGCCCCTCTGGCTGCATAGCTATCAACAAATTTGATCTTGTGCTTGAGATAATCTTCCATAGTTTGCAATTGTAATTCAAAAGGGTTGTAATCAAGTAGAGATTAAAAAATGGATTATTTTGAGAACAAAATTGTTAGTTTGCTTTCATAATCACACAATTTTATTTTCATAGTGGAAAAGTAAAGTGTAGAGTGGTTGATCGCCTCGTTCCACTACTTAATCTAGTTAGCAGTGTAAGGTAGACATGGATCAATATTCCACTTTTTGCTTATGATTCGAATGGTGCCCTCATGGTAGAGGATGGATGTGTTTAAAAAAAATTGATTGAATGGAAATTTGAAGTGGTTATTGTCCCACTCCACTTTACAAGTGATGGGGCTATGGTATGATAGGAAAAAAATTGGATGGACAATGAAAACTTTTCCATTGGAAAATGAAAAGAAGAATACATGCTATTTGGAAACATGACATAACCCAACCATTTGATGACCTTATCAGTGTCATCATGATAACCACAATGAATTATTTAAATCACACTACAAGAGGAGTGGGTCGCATCAATGTTTAAAACAAAACCAAGCTTCATGTTCTCCCATGCACTTCTACATTGAGAGGGCACCAAATTTGTCCTCAGAACTTTCAATCATACTAAAATCACCACATATCAACCATGTGGAGAGGGTAATATTGTTAATGAGCCATCACCATAATGTCTCTCTATCAGGGCCATTTTTTTGTGTGTAAATATTGAGAAACCATACAGAATGACCATTAATGTCAAGTAATACCAAAAAAATTGATGTGATGGATCTTCCCTCAAGGAAATAACTAAGGGGATGAATTTTTAGGAAGCCAACATATTGATGCCACCACATCCATCTTTATACGAACTAGAAAAGTGATTTGAGTCTAACCAAATATTTCTTAAAGCAGATTACAAAAGAAATCTTGAAATCTTAACTTCTTACAAACAAATGAAATCTAAATCTCCCAAAAGCTAACAAGTAATATGGTAGAGAATTTATGGGAGGAATATGTGAGGGCTCAAACATTCCAAAAGAATAAATTCATTAGGGGGATTCTTCCATGAGTAATTCTCTCTAACCATCCTATGTATCTTCTCTATAACTAAGCATTACAAATCGATTGCCCAACATAGATTTTTGGTTTGGAGAAATGAAATCCCCAAGTAAAATGGAGTGGCATTTAGCTCCATTGTCCTTTCAAGGAGAGTCATTATTATCATGAGGCATATTGTGTGACCATTTAGAGGTAAGACTACTTGCAGAGGGTGTCCTAACATGAGAAAACTTACTTGGAACCATTAACTTGAGAACCTTGGCTCTAAGAGGTAGTTGGAGAACTATGAGATTGGGGTATGATTAACAGGGAATAATGAAATCCCTCTGGTCCTCTTGAGAGGATTTGGCAATGGAGTGGCGTGGGTTGCCTTGGAAACCTTATTTTTTATGGTAGTTATTTTATTAGCCACAGTTGTCCAACCATTGTTTTTATTTGTTAGTTTTTTTTGTAGATGGCACTTGCTCGAGGGAAGGCCTTAAGCACTCCATAAGGAGATAATTGTGAATCCTATGGTTGGGTGATTGACATCTAAAGAAAGTGTTTGAGAGATTGAAGTAAGTGAATTTCTATGAAAAGTGGTCCATACCTGCTTGAATGTCAATGAACTATTTTAAGTCCTTAGCCAAATCAACATCAACAAAAATATACTTATTAGGGCATGCACAATAGAACTTCTCTACCTGGTGACAAAGAACCCACTCTATGGTTTTAACAATCTTATTGAGAAATGCCCATAAAAGAAGTGAAAGGCCTAGAAACTCAACCCAGATACGCATATTAAGGGAAATATGTTTAGAGACTTTGAAATTACAAGTCCAAGGGGACACAATCATGAGAGTATTCCTCAAGAACCAACAACTCAACCTAGAAGGAGGGCTCCTTGAAGGAAACAAAAAAACTTAACGAGATTACAGATACTAGTGACTTAGAAACCTAAGGGTTCCCAATGATGATGAATCCATACTTTAAGGGATTCATCAAAAGGGATATGACTAACATAATAAGCAATAAAACAACTATTTTCATACCACTTAGAAACACTATCAAAAATATCTACTTGTAAACAAACATCAAGCTAAGGAGGATTATCAAAATCTATATATTGTCGTAAGCCTTTGGGACTAACTTTTGGGCTCTTTTCAACACCATCCTTCCCTTTGACTGCAATAATATTTGCAACAAACTGGTTGAGGCCATTTAAAAAGAAAAAATCCATCTAAAAGGCAAAGATTAATACATGCTTAATCTTGTAGATGTGGTATAATAACAAATCGTATCATAAAAATAAAACAAGACAATACAAATATGCAAACCCTAACAAAGCAAGTTTCTCCAAGTTCTTCTCATATCCCTATGCTCCAATTTTTAGGATAAGGTGTTTTTCAAAACTTATTAATATAAATTAAAACTATCTTAAAGATATTTTATATAGAAAATACAAGTTGAGATTGAATAAGTGCAATAGAACCAGTTCAATCCTTCATACAAAGTCTCGAACCTGATTTTTTTTATCATTAACATAATATAATTGTTGAATATCATTATTGCAATTTAGGGGAACAAAGTAATAGTAATTTACATGATAATATTAGAATGTTCCCATATTTTATTAAAACTAATATTATATAAAAATTTATTTAAAAAATTAAAAGGTTTAGTATATGTATTTTTGAAACTAATATGAAATAATGGAAAGAGTAGTTGTTCGATTGATGAGGTTGATGGTTGTTTATATCTATTAATTAAGGTATAAATCTCTCTTGATTTTTGATAGGGAGAGTTAACAGTTAAAATTAGGATCGTGCCCTAGATGATTTTGATGATTTAGATGTGCTTTAATCGTAATTGCTTAACAAAAAAGCTCACGAATTTAGATGTATGTTTACTCAGCGCTAAGTAATTTTTATGGCGTAAGAGTATAAATGATTGCTAATTTAATGAAAAATAATAGTTATTACAAAATTTATAGAACTAGATTTAAATATAAAAGAATGAGGATCTTGCAAGTCTACAACGACAAAACAACATTTTCACAGAGGAAACGGCAAAAAGTGCCCGTGCAAGATATCCGTTTGGACAAGTAGGTTTGATGTTGGGTATGAATAAGCGCTTCCTCTCCAAAGAGTGGGTGGACATATACATGAGTGAATGCAATTGTGGGTTCAGAGTATTCAGAGTTTTAAGGCCCACCCCCACGTGGGTGGCCACTTTGGCATTTTAGGATAAACGTACATATGACAATATAAGTTTGGGGGCTGTCTTGTAAGTTGTCATATGATCACGATTCAGTACTCTTCCTTAGCTGTTTTTTGTTTGGGCTTTTTGTGCCTTTCAACGGCTTTCTCAGACCTTTTGTCTTTCCATATTCAATGCTATGCTTTTACACATGGATTTTATTTAAATATACGAATTTCAGTGTCATATCTTTGACGTCCTTCCCTTCCTTTGTTTGGTCTGTTATGTAGCACAGAAGCCTACTTCTCCATGTAATGGTGGAAGATTTGACTATTTGGACTAAGAAAAACTATAAAATGATTCGAGTATAAACTAAAATAAAAATTCCATAATGATACTTTATAGTGTGGTATTTGTAAATGAAGAGGTTTCTAGGGAGGGCCTTAGTTCCCCTGTAATGTTGGTTTATTCATGAAACATTGACATCTAGGATTCTTACCTACAAAAGGGATGCCATCCAAGGCTCATTTTGGATACTTTTGTATACACTTTCTCAAGAATTGTAAGTGTAGTATGTTTTGAAATTGGTAGGAGATATCATAAGAGGTTTCATATGTATATCAAACTCCTTGAGCTTCAAACTTTGCATACCTTTGAGTGGAATTGGGATTAGATCAGATACTTCTAAAAAGCAAAACATTAAAGGCAGGAAAACTTGTTGGTGATAAAATTATTGATTATAAATGCATCCCTTTTAGATGTAAAGGATGCCATGAATATGAGTTCCTAGAAAGAGAATGCCTAGTGAAAGTAAAGTCTATCATCCATAAACAAGCTAGCAACAATAAACAACCTAAGGAAGATGGATTCTAGAAGCAAAAAAGAGAAACGTAAAAACAAGATGGGTCAAAGTGAATGAGATGAGTAACAAGGAGAAAGAAGAAAACAACAAAAATGACAAAGAAAAAACTAGAAGTCCAACATAACACCAATTATTTCATGATTATAGAAGCTCAAGCGGAAGAGAAAGAACTTTTGGAAAGATATGGGTTCAAAAATGATGTTGAAAGCATTCTAGAAGAAAAAGGCTTAGAAGGAAAAGTTAGAGAACATGTAGGTTCAAATCAAGAAAAATCCAAGGACCCTCTCTAAGTAAAGACTCCTTCTCCTTCCAAGGAAGGAAGGGAAGGTGAACCATTTACAGATAGGTAAACATTATGATCGTAGTTTTATACAAGCCCCAAAAGAAAAAAATAATGATAAAGCATGAAAAGGCAAATGCAAAGAAAAAACCCTAGAAAATGACAAACAGAAAGAAGGGATAAATGAAAAAGCACCAATATGATTATAATACAATCCTAAATTGAAAATAAGAGCTATAATGTGGGTGGAACAAGAGGGGGAGAAAGACATCGATCATTAAAATTCAAAATGAAATTATGGAAAATGTTTCTAATGGATCACAAATTATCTTAGAGGACGCACTTGAAAATAGTAGAAGAAAATACGAGGTTAATAATGATAGTTATATCTTGAAATATAAGTGGTATACTTCCCTTAATAAACTAATAATATTAAAAGGTCTAATAGATAGATAAACATTGAGTATCATTTTACTACAAGAGACCTAATATGCAACAAATATTGTGGGATGAATGGTTAAATTTTTGGAACAAGCTAGGTTCCCGAGAGATTATGTTGAGGGCCAAGTGGGAGGAGTTACCATTACAATGGATTTAGAATAAGTTCACATGTAATAGACTCTCTTCAATAGAATATAGGATCACTTCCCATGTTAAAATATATTCACCATCTAATTTTAGGTGAATAATTTCTATGGTTCCTTAAAAAAGGACCACAAAATATTCGTTTGGCAAGATTTGGGAGCTAATCACAAAAACTATGGTCAATTTAAGAAAATAGTAGGCAATGAATTTAACACCATGCTCCATTCATTGGAAATAATATGAGGTTATCCTAGTATGGATAGGGAGTGTGAGCCTTTGCAATATTTCTTATCGAAGGGCAGTTTATGAGACATCCCTCCCTTTTACAATTTTTTGACTTGGAATAATTGGAGAATGCGCTCATAGATCACATATAAAAAAATCTAGATTGTTATATAGGTTCATTGGATTGGTATATCAGGGATTCACTTTAAAGTTGGATGTTACTTAGGACGAAGGTTAGGATCATTATAAAATCATGCTAGGTATACATGGAGATGCTTTGCCTAAAAATAATCCATTTAGATTGGAAAAAATGTGGCTAGCCCACCAAAATCTAGGGAATATCGCTGAGTCAATGTGGAAGGAAGATGAGGATATTCAAGGGTCATGTATGTATAGAGCTAAAGGAGTGGAACAAATCTTCAAAAGCAAAATCCATTTTGAAAATAATGTATTCAAAATTTAGGATGAAATTCAAAAATTTGGATTGAATGAGGAACGGAAGTGAAAAGAAGAAAAGGATAAAGAGGAGTTAGAAGATATTTACAAAACAAATTGAGATTTTATGGAAATAAAGGTCACAAATAAAATGGACTCAAGAAGTGGTCAATTTTTTTTCCACCTCTCTATTAATAAGGAGATTATAAAAAATAAAAAATAAAAATAAAAAACTAGCATTGAAAACCACTAAGGATTGGTTTTTGATAGGCCCAAGGATATTAACAGGGATAATGTGCATTACTTTGAATATATTGTATTAGAAGACATGGAAGATAGGGAGGGGAGTCAAAATATTTTGATCGACAACATTCCACCCTTAATCCCTTCTATCCAAAATGACACTCTATCGAGACTTTTTCTAGAAGAGGAAGTTAAGAAAGTGCTCTTTGAAATGAGGAGTGATAATTCTTTAAGTGTAAATGAATTTCCCTCCTAACATTTTTGGGACCTATTAAATTTAGAAATCACCATGGTGGTGGAGGAATCAAGGGAAATTGCAAAGGTGTTAAATAATATGAAGATAATGTTCTTGGCTCTTATTCCTAAATCAAACTATATAAGAATGTTAAAAAAAAATCATTTCATAATATAAAAAAAAAATCATTTCATAATATCGAAAAATTTAAGAATGTTTGAAAAAAATTCATCCCATTTCCTTATATACAACAAAAACTAAAAAATCATCTCTAAAGTCATTGCTAATAGATTGAAGGTTATGTTGGTCTCCACCATTTATCAAGAGCAAGGAGGCTTTGTGAAAGGTAATAAAATTATAGATGGGATTACAATAGTTCATGAGATTATTCAGTATTTAGATGTAGGTAATAGGAAAGGATTGTGATTCAAACTTGATATATCTACAACAGATGATAGAGTAAATTTGTTCTTTTTAGATAAGACATTGGAGAGGTTTGTTGAATTAGTTATGGTTAGGGGTCTCAATTAATAGATTCCTTAGAACATGTAGCCCTTAGAATACACAATGGAAGATGCAATAAAATCCATGAAACACACTCATATCTTTAATAGATTTTGACAAGAAATAAATATATCAGGCATAATGATATTAAAGATATCACAATCTCACAATGATATGCATTACAACATTAAGTATGTCGATATTTGTTTGCTAACTCACAGTCTTTGCAAGTTTATCTTAACTCTTAGAACAATCACTCAATTTTTTTCTCAAGTTCCAATATTTTGGCCAACCTAAACTATCCCAAACTCATTTTCACAAGTGTAATATCATGCTTATGTAGGCACAATAACCACCTAATTACATTAAATTATTTACACACATTAACAAAATTTAACACACCTTAGTATACCATAAATATTAAATGTCTCTCATAATTCCAAGGAAAAAACACATTAAAATGTAGCACATTACATCACAATAAATATAAAATATATCTTTATTGTCTTCCCATGACTTATGATATTTAATGCCATACAACCAACAATGGCTCCTTTCATAATAGATTACAAGGATATGCACCTAAACAAAAGGTGCACCAAGTAAACTACACAAAGTTGCAATACATTTCAATAAATAATTGCATTGTTATCCTCATGTCTTCTCAATTAATGCACATGCTCCAAATTACTAGTAAATCATTTCACAACTTGCATAATGAAGAATAATCTCCTCCAAGGAATCTCATCCACTCTGGTGATTGTGTGAAAAATAATTAAAGTTATTATGTTCTAGAAGATGTCACAAAGTTTTTAAAATCCTTATTTTTAGTAATAATTCTATTACAAAAAAGGTTAACACTATATTTTTTTAAAATTTTCATAAGCTTATTTAGATAAAAAATAAATACAAAAACACATGAGATCATGTGTGCATAACATTACAAACTTATGTGTGCTTGTCGGTTGTAAAAAATAGCACAAGACAAGTGTACACTCAAAGGTGGCACAAAACAACTGAAAGAAGGTTTGTGCAAAATAAATGACTTGTGTACACTTATAACAAATACATTCACAAAAAATAATTTGTGCAAAATAACATTTAGATAAATTTCATAAATTATCATATTTTTTGGTTGATGTAACATTGCACATGAACCTGAATGTTCTTGTATCATACAACCTAGATAGAAAAATAAATATGAGCTCCTTCTCATGCACCTTTTCAAAGCTCTTCTAATGGTATTCCTTGTTTTGTATTTTATGATGTGCTAATCCATTTCAAATCTTCTATTCCTTGGCCTTTCCATTTTATCAAATATTCCGTATATTCCTTTTTATCCATGGTTTTCCAACTCATGTGCCAATTATTGGTTCCACTTCATAGTGCTCCTTTTTAGGCATATGATATCTCTAATTTACTTATTTGGAATTTGTACTTACATTTTCCCTAGTTTTCCCTACATAATATGGATACAAATCAACCACATTGAAAATAGGTGATACGTTTATCTCTTTAGGTAACTCTATCATAGGCATTCTTCACAGACTTTTGCAACACTTTACATAGACCAATTTTTTTTCCTTTTCAACATACATGCCTTTTGGAAATATCTCTTTTGTTATGTGTGTAAATACTAAGTCTCCAACTTGAAATTATATTTATCTTTTTTCCAAATATGTGTTGTTTTTATTACACACTACTTTTCTCCAATAGTTTGTGCACTTGCTTATGCACTTCTCTCATAAGCTCTAAAAAATACTCTAGTTTAATACGTTTTATTGGCTCACTGTTCATGTCACATAAGTCATTAACTCCTCTTTTACTCTATCCATAAAATATATAGATTGATGTCTTACCTATACTCATATTTATTGAATTATTATATGTGAACTCAACTTGTGTTAAAATATTATCCCATGATCCTAGCTTACCTTCAATAAAAAATCTCAAAAAATTATCCAAACTTCTATTTATTACCTCTTTATTTCCATCTGTTTGAGATGGTACATTGAATTAAACTAAAACTTAGTGTTCAACATATTCCACAATGTTCTCTAGAAATGTCAAACAAATTTCACATCTATGTCTAAAACTAAGTTACATAAGAAACAATGTAACCTTACAATCTCCCTAAAAAACAAGTTAGTAATGTTTATTACATCACTAGTATTTCTACATGCCAAAAAATGTGTCATCTTAAAAAATCTATCCAAAATAAAAAAATATGGAATCATTTCTTCTCTATGCCTAGGCAGCCCTAAATAAAAAACATACGTATATCCTCTTATGGTTTTTCTAGAATATGCATTAGTTGATGTATTCTAACTTATTATTATTGCTAGTTAGAAAACTCTTGAACATATTTGAGCACATATATATATTCATTTGTGGAAAAATATAGTTTTCTTTTACTTGCACTAATGTTTTGTCATAACCAAAATGACTTGTAAAACCTCCACTATGCTTTTCCTTGATCAAAATTATATGTGTTGAACTTATTGGTATAAACACAATTGTGCTCGTCAAAACAACAATCCATCTTAAAAAAATAATCTAACCACGGTATCTTATCTTCATTCATTGGTTCAGCACATGCTTTCCATGCTTCCTATAAAATCTTCATCATTTTCATATTGTTATTTCATAAGATCAAATCCCATGACTTTAGTTCAAAAAAAAAATTGGGGCGCAATGTGTTAGCAACTTTGTTTGATTTTCAATTTTTATAATTAAAAATAATAATAAATTTGTTAGAATTCAACCCACTTCATAAGTATCTGATTCAACTTACTCTGACTATTAATGAATTATAGTGTTTGAATGTCTATATATAATACAAAATCCTTTAACAAAAAATAATTTCTCCATTTCTTCACTATTGTTTAACCATTTTTAGATGTGTTTGGTTTAGGGTTAAAGGGTATAATAGCTTATACACAAGGATGAATACAACTATTCTATATTAGGCCAATTAAATGAAAAACTCAGATAAATAAATATTCTAAATTAAAATGCTAAGTTATGTTAAATATAAAAGTACATTCAAAAAAATAGTTTGATTTCATAAACATAAAGAAGAGATAATACTTAGCTTATCCGTAAATCTGCAGGTAGATATGTGAATTACATATGTGGAAATAGGTAAGGACAAGATCATGATCTAGTCTTCTGATTCTATAAATATTATTTCTAGAGGCCTAGACACTTACATCGACCTGTGTACACTTGCATCAATATTTATGTCCTGATCTTGATATAAATATCATGTACAAGATATTCATTATATTGTAAAGTGACTACTTAAAGCCTTCTAGGTTTTTCTGTCACCATTCTACTGATATATTTTATTCAAATGCATAGGCTATTGGTGACTATATTTGATTCAAACCCTAGCTCTTCACCTTAGTTCTTTTTACGTTTCCAAAAATGGGTTGGTGGGTTCATAGTGTTGAGTTGATCTCAAGGACCCATCTATCAATGAGTTCTTACATATCCAATACTCTAATAAGGGCCCCAAAAATATGTAATTCTTCCATATTTATTGACTTGTGTGTGTACATGGGTACAATATGCTATATACAAGGGCATGCAATGATCTAGCTTATAACTTCACAAATATTTCTCATGGGTTGTTCTTTAAGTAATTCATACTTGTAATATGATTTCTCTTATGATTGAATGAATATAAGAAAAAATAGGGAAGTATAACTTAGTTTTACAATTTATTGATAATTTTTGAATAGAAGTTTTCTTGGAAAATGCTAGATGAATAATGAGTAGGCTTAAATTTGTATTTATACGACACCTTTAAGGACTAGACACTTGATAAGAATATGGACACTTGCATCGATGCAAGTGTCCCTATGTGAGAAGCAACTGTCCAATAGACTAGGAAGTTTTTAAAGATTTAAATCTAATAGTGAAAGCTATATATAAAACTTAATGCTTTTTGTATAGTGCAAGATATTTAGATCATCAGAAATGATAAGGTTAGACTAGAAGATAAACAATAAGGTACAATAAGATAGCGAATGCAAGATTTTTAGAAGCAAGAAGGTCTAGAGATGAAGTGTAGAGCCTTGATAGGTATTTTTCAAGTATAAAAGATTGATATGCTATATAAATCATATTTTAGTATCTGCATTTCCCCTATTTAATCTAGTAATGTATAAATATGAAATTACTAGGTTAAAAGAAAGAAATGTGTACATGGGTGTGTATAACACACATTACCTATACTTGAGCCCACTTTAAATTTTTGATAGTATATGACTTGAAATAAAGAGCTTTTTATATTATAAATTAGTGCATATAATATAATATTTGAAATAATTAAAATTATTGAAAAGAAAGAGAGTAAGGAAGGAGTACACTTGTGTGTCGATGCAACCATGTTTCCCCTTGGTACTTTGACTTGGTAAAAATGCTTCCTTATGAAGCAT